>JANBPK010000708.1:199736-212183 GCA_027579435.1 Candolleomyces eurysporus | reverse complement strand
TGGTGAGCTATTCCTTCGAACAGTCGAACGCCCACGAGGGATTTCATCAGTCGTCCGGTCAAACCCGTTCTCCACACCAAGGTTGCCCTCCCGCCGCGAACGAAGACCACTGGGTACACCTCGACTTTCAGCACGAGAGCGCGACCGTGAAGGCGACGAGTCCTCGAAACAGTGACTGAACTCTATGTCGTTCCTCCGACGACCACGAGGGGTGTCTTGAGYAGCGACAGGCYTCGGGATCGGAAAAGGTGAGGGAAKGACGTTCTTTGGGGTTGGTGGTGAGGGTCGGGGGATGGTGTTGTTGGATGATGATAGCACAGGTGAAGATTTGGCGGCCGCCTTCGTCGAAGGGGAATTGATCTGGAGGAGATTGAAGTATGTCGGCAGGCTGCCCCGATTGCGGTTCTTCCTAGCCTTCGACTTCAGGGAGTCGGCCTCGGAGTCTTCGCGGGATGAAAGACTATAATCTGAGAGGTCCCCTTCCTCGTCCGCGGAAGACGAACGAGATGCGCTAGGCACACTCCGAGGTGCACCTCGAACGCGGTCAGTGTTGGGCGCTGGAGAAGAGCCGCGTTGGTGGACTTGGGGAACGATCGAGTGATTGTTGGTCCCAGATGGCCGGCGAGCGTATGAGAGAGCAGAAGACTTGAGGTTGTAGACGAAGTTGACCGATTTCGAGCTACCGTCGTATATAGAATCCGTTCCGTCGCGGTAGCGGAGGCCCCGTGCAACGAACGCGCCCTCATTTTCTTCATCGTCGGCCAGGGTCCAGGAATTTGGGGATGCGGAGGAGGATGAGACACAGTAGGGATCGCGCCCTTGGCATTTGCGCAGAGCCGAGCCCAGAGCTGAGGGTACCAGGGGCGGTACATCTCCGCCAGGGGCGAAGCCGAGGGAAGGGGAGGAGAGCGCACTGCTCGAAGAGGATATTGAAGGCGACGCCAGGTCAGTGCTCTGGCATTCGTCACTGCAGTAGGCGCTTCTAGACGACCATCTGAGGAAACTCTGCCTCACAAAGGGAGTAGTAGACATACCCGTCGTCCTGCACAGGCTTGCCGCAGTGCAGACAGAGGTCCTCGAACATTGTTGGGTTCTCTGTGGAGAACGTTGGAAACGGTGAGCACGGAGGGTTGGGCAGCGATGAGGACGGGTGGGCGGCTGGGAATAGTCAAGGAAACGGGGAGGAGGGAGGGCGACTATATATACGGCACGCCCATATCAGGGGATGTCGCAACATTGCAGGAAATTTTGAATTGGGTGGCAAAGTGACTCGATTTGGCGGTCACACGTGACACTCGGGCGTGACGCGTCACATTCTAATTTACCTCTTTTCAAAGTCCGCTTCCGGCGTCCAGATTAGGGTGCCGAGAGATCGAGGCGATCTAGATTCGATGCCCAAAAGATTCCTCAAGTCCGGGCGAGAAACGTTCCTCATGTCGAGGGCGCCTCTCGATTCCAGAATTTGCTTCCATCGGCTGTCTTTGTTGCGCGCCATTGGCAGGAAACCTTTCTTGTGCGAACGTTGGCATTGTATCCCTTATTTCAAAACATATCAGAGCGTGCTTGTTATCAGATGACTGGTCAAACGTGGCGCGGCATCAGCTTCGCGTTGGGCCATACCAAAGCTCTCTCGAGCGGATATAATCAGGAGTCTGTCCACAATTTGTGCTGGGGACATTGTCCTCGCTGTTCACGGCATGACCAGCAGAAGGCGAGCTACATGGCTCCTGCGACGTTCGAGGCTGCTCTCGCAGTGGATGTCCTTGGATATCCGAGTCCGATGGATGCATTCTCCTTCGGGCGCGGTATGTATTCTAATATGATATTTCCGTTAAACCATTTAATTTGAAACTCCGTCAGACGTGACGCGGCGACCTCATGTGACGCCATCTCCACGCCATTTTGGACTTCGGCGAACTCTGTTCTGCAAGGACTCGAAACGTCGACGCGGGTTTGCGTCATGGATGATGTCGAAACTAAGGCCAGCTGAGCGCTGAAGTGCTCAGCACTAGACGTCGCTCTAGTCGCCGACCAGCTCCATATGTGGTCTTTTCTGATCATGCGGTGCGGTCTCAATCTTCAACGCAGTTGCTTTGACTGTGCGGATGACAAGAATTTGCCTAAAAAAAATGCCCAAAANTATCCGTCAATGGCTCCGAGTCCTGCGGCGATTACTTCGACCGCTAGGGTACCAATTCATCACGGAAAAAGGGTATTCATCTTCCCATCGTTGCTTGGCTGCGGACTCGAGCAGGCGTTCGGGTTTATTACCCACTACCACTCACTAGCTATTTCGAGGGTTACACCTGTCCATTCACGAGGCAGGATGGCGAATCTGACACCATTCGAAGCAATTCAATGCCGCTTTGATATGCATTATGGAAGTCAGACATATCTATATATCACCCTGACGTGTCTCACACCAAGGGTCACACCGAGAGGGTACGCGGCCAGTTGCGCAATCCGCCGTGCCTTTCTGTCTGCCGACAGAATAATGGTGCATGGGGCTGCAATCGTCACGTCTTTATTGAATTGTCCAAACAACTTCGCGATTCATCCCTGCGCTGGTTTTGCACAAGACTCGGGGTGCCCGAGCCTTCTCCGTCGTCAATCCGGTGACTTGTGCTTGTGACGGACAGATGATGATGCAACGCAATTCGAAGCCCTGCGTACGCCGCATCCTAGCTTCAATAGGTCCAGGTCGAGACAAGGCTAAATAAGGTTCCATTGACTTGGCTCTCCTTGACTTAGACATATCGATGGCACCTCAACCCCAAAGATATCATTAGCATGACGGGGTTCGAGAATCCAGACCAATTCGAAGTACAATGGATTTTCCTCTACCGCCGCCGGCAACGGAAAGTAGTTCCTGTTTGGCGTTATGATCTGGAAGCTGCAATATGATTTTCAGCACAGCAACGAATCGCTCAGAACTGAAAAGGACATATGGCCGTCCGTTCTGAATGTCGAGGCGCCGTTTGAATTTTGAAATGTGAAGGGGGCCTGATGACTGAAAGATCAACAGCCTTTGTGCAACGCCCAAAGACCCACCTTGCGCATCTCAACGATTTCATTATCCCGATGGCCACCACTCCCAGTCTCTGTGATCAACTTGTTGTTCAGGCTTCAGCAGAGGCAAAGATCAAGCTATCCATCCTTGCAACCACCCTCGTTGATGCGCTTGGTGGACCCGCCGAATTCCATGCTAGATTCACCTTTCCATTGGTGACAAGCTTCCAGCCCAACACTAATTTCGCTGATGTCCTGCAGCCTGGCACATGGACCGATGATTCGTCGATGACCCTATCCCTTGCTCGCTCTATCGCAACTCATGGCTTCGATGAGGCTCATCAGCTCGAAGCTTACGCCAACTGGTACCAAAAGGGCGAACTTTCCGCCGTCGGGGAATGCTTTGATATCGGCATCACAATTCGAACTGCGCTGGAAATCTACATAGCAAATCGCGAATCTCCCCAGAAGGCGCTTGAACAAATTCAAGGGAGACTTTCCAAGACAAGTAGCGCTGGAAATGGGAGCCTCATGCGCGTCTTACCCGTAGGGCTGGCCTACTGGCGCGATCTCGAAGTAGCCAGGGTATACGCTCGAAGAAGCAGCCAGACCACACACCCTACTTTGCTATGTTTGGAGGCATGCGAGGTGTGGACAGGCGCTATCGCCACAGTCATGCAACAAGCCGTCAGGGTGGAAGGAAAAGGGAACACCGCACCATCAACCTATTCGAAACTCGATCTACTACAATACATCGCTGACTTCCCATACCAAACCCAAGAACTTCGGCAAGCCCTCGCGATTCCCATCGATGCACCCTCATTCGCACCCGACGTCGGTGGTAGCGCTGACATTGCCCGTCAGCGGGAGGCTTATTACAAACAATACCACCCCATTTTACGCCTCATCGAGCAAGTCAAGACCGCTAGTCCCCCNAGGATTTCAGGGTGAATCCCAAGACACCGATATCGACTTTCCTTTTGTGATCCCGGCCGCAAAGGCATTGCCGTCCACGGGTTATGTCCTGCATTCCATTGTCGCTGCGCTGCACTGCTTTTTCGCCACAGACACGTTTGAAGCCGGAGCGATCATGGCTGTCAATCTGGGAAGTGATGCCGATACCGTGGGGGCGATTTATGCCGGACTGGCAGGGTGCTGGTACGCTAGTTTGGAAGAGGGTGAGGCTTCGGAGACCTCAGCAGCACGCCATCTGTTTTGGTCGAAGAAGGTTTTGGAATGGAAGGCTGGATTGGTTAGAAGGGACCTTGTGGAGGAAGTTGCAGAGGAATTGGCGCGTTACGAAAGAAGCCTCTAGTCACACTTAACAGCAAGCCTTATATGTAACTCATGATACAAATTTACAACGAGAATGACTTTATTTTTGGCCGAGTTTCTCATGCCTAAGGTTGTCGGAGATTTTGTGAACGTGTCAGTGCAATGTCAGTGCAACTCGTGTAATCCTAGTCTCCGGAAGGGGCATGCCGAACAGCGCATCGGGTCGTTAGTGAGGGATATAGACGTAGATAGGAAGCAGTGCGCATGCGCAGTGACATTCATATTTCTATCCGATATCTACCAAACGTGTTTGCTTCGATACGGCCTGATGAGGCCTGAATATCTTCGACTTTCCCATTTTAGGCGATGAATAAAACACGAGGCGACTCGAAATAAGCGCTCAGCGGTTGCTGACTGGAGTGGTTCTCATGAACAATGGGGTTGTCGACTCGGACGATCTGCCTTTTCTGATTTATGTATTGGCTTGTGTTGTGAACAAAAAAATTATTTCCTCGAGGCGCGCTTAATTAATACCCATGCGTCCATACATTAGATTCCGCGGGTGCTTGGCACTCAGATAGCTCACCTATCTCCCCCCTCTCCAGCAGACGGAACGAGTCACCTTTCAGCGCGATCCGCGTTGCCCATCGTTCATGAAAAAAAGACGTGCTTGGCGATGCATCCTTGGACCTACCCCTCTCTACGACTGTCCCAGTACCCCCATTTTATCCCACGCAAGCTTGGAGAATGTCATAGAACGCAAAGGAACGTTGGGGAATTCTGAAAGGCTCGAGACTTTCCTACGTGGTCTTCCCAATCTCTCCTCGTGCGTGTTTGTGCTTGCTGACAACGTAAACGTTCGGCGTTCGGCAAACAGGGCGTAGGGGGCATCCAAGTAATCTTCGGATTGGCGATCGGCTTCCCCACACTCGCATTCCCGAACAAAAATGGATTATGCGACATGTCGGGTTTAGATCAGCAGTTTCGGACCAGGGGTCCTCTATGTTGAAGCCTGGAGCTAGACCGCCTCTTGCACTCGTGTAAAATGCCTGTGGACTCAGGCCAAGAAATATCAAGGCCGCTGCGGTCACGTCGTCGGGTCATCTGGCGCCTTTCTGGAGCGTCCTCGCATCAGAAAACATGATGCTGAGTCTCATAATTGCCGTAGAAGCTCCAGCCTTGCTTTGAAACTTAAACGTGACAGGCCCACATGGTGTTCCCCTCAGTCGGGTCTTGTACTATTGAAGTGAAGGGTTCAATGAAGATATAAGTATAGACAAGGTGGTGCGGCAACCTTCTTCGAAGAGGGTTAACGCACCTGTGTGAGTATCTTTACGAGAGAATACGTTAGCTCGTGCTTGAGCCGGACACCTCCTTAACAACTGCCTAACTCTGCCTTGCCAGGCTCAAACGTTCGAGCGAGGCGTTGGTCACCTGAGCAACATGAATTTTCTGAACACCGGAGCACCCTAACATCAGGAATTCAATCAATGGCCCAAACCCAATTACCCCACAATTTTCCATTTCCGTGGCATTAAACATCCCTGAAGTGTGACATAGGTGCGTCGGACCATACCAGAGATCCAGATGTGACCTAGTGTGAAGGAGATTGACAAGTTCGTGTGTAAACGGCGGTCGCGCCCATGACCCAAACAATACACAAAGTGCGTGACCGACAGGTAAGATGACGATTAGAATATGTTACATCGATTCAGGGTCTTCTGAATAAAAATCTCAATGGACTTACCCTGGTATGATCCACTCTTCTCAAATGCCGTGACCAGGTCGATGTTTGCGGTCGCAGGGCGACAGCCGCAGCCCTCGCGTTTGCCTTCTTGAGTAAGTCACGATCGGTTACAGTTGCAAAAATGTATGGCCAAAGGCACGTCCAGTTTGAATGCTAATGCTGGACCATTCAACATCGGAAACCGATCCGTGGTTGCCTTTAATGTGGAATGAAACTCAATGCTCAGCGACCGCAGGAGGCGCCACCGGTCGATTGCGTCTTTAACAACCCCGGGCAAATGCTGTCTGTCATCTGTTGGGCAATAAAGTATTCGCCGCTTTCGAAGTAACAGATTGCCCCATGGTTCTCACGAAAAGTCTGAAATTTTGACTGAAAGGCTGCTCTAGCCCGAGTTGATAATGATTAGAAAGTCATAGATAAATAATAATCCAACCTGAGCACAAATGAACGACAAAACAACAAGAACGACACCATCTGAGCTTGAGGCTACCCTAACTCATCTGTGGCTAGCGTCCACTACCATCAGCTTTAGGAGGTGGTGGGGGTGGGGAAGCCGAAGCGCTGGGAGTTGGGTTAATCTCTGTAGAGTCAAACCCGTCCAGTTGTCTGAATCCTCCGCCAGGGCCCCCTGCAGTATCGATGGGAGGAGACAGTATCAGAGACGCACTGCTTCCACTGACCGAGCCGTCAATGCCCAACGCATTTGGCCCGTTACTTGAGCCATTGCCAAGTGGCATAGCAGGAGGCTGGAGTTTGGTGTCCGCCGGCGGAGGTACTGGGGGCGTTGGCGTTCGGTTAGGTTGGGGAAGAGTCTTGTCCAAAAACGATGAGCCTTTCCCTGACAGTAGCCCCTTCAACCGTTGGTTTGCTGTTAATGTATTGGCTCTCAATGGGGTTTGCGGAACGGGTGCTCCGGCTGGTCGAGGCAACATTTTCTCCGCTACAACAGTTTCTAACATCGCAGTTGGAGCTCTGATATTCTTCAGCGTGGAGAACTGCTGATTTAGGTACCGCGCGTCTTCAAGGAGCCTGCCAACAAAAGGAGGACAGTCAGCAAAACTGTCAGTAAATATCAAGAAATTTGGCTATAAAGTTTAGGGTGTGACCCAGGGGCAGCAAGCATGTGATCGACGGGTGTAATAGCGCAGGGCACACCATACGTTCACCGTCTGTCCCGCGCAGTATCCCGAGGAAAGCGGTGAGAGTTTGAATAGGTCACTTACCGATTCTTCCCGTGTTGGTCTCGCAGTTCGATTTTGCCATACTCTTCCGACAGACCGTGGTTAATTGCTGCCAGGACTTGAGACATGACGAACTGATCGAGGAGAAGGTTCAGTATGCGCAGCATTGACACCATCATCAGGGCGAAAAATGGAGACGAAACAAGGGAAGGTAGATGTTGTGGCGCGTTACGCGCATGCCCACAGATGCCACGGGGCCAGAGTCAATCTGCCTTCCTCACTTCGGGCATTGATTGGAAAGAAAGGGAGACCCACGGGCGGGCTTCAAATGACGAAGAGATGATGACATGGAGATGCAAGTGTAACCCTTGGAATGGAGGCTTACCTCAACAACAGGAAGTGTCAGATAGCGTGATAGGATCTTATGAAGCTGGACCGTCTCCTTCACCAACGCAACCATGTAGGTGTTTACGCCTCCTTCTGGGCTATTCGCATTCCAGTCGATGGCCTAAATTTGGTGTTTAGATCGTAGTTCATCGTGGCGAAAGAGGAAAGATGCCTACATGTAAAGTTTTGACATGAGCCTTGAGCCTGTCGCCCATAATAGCGACAAGTTTTGCGTGAATTTCGTTCTGGTGTTCCTGATAATCCTGATCATACGGTCACTCGTCTGTCAAAGGATAAAAAAAANTTTAGCAGGGGAACATACGCGCTTGAGCTTGTCAAANTTCAACCAGCATCACAGCTTGCTTCTGGCTTAGATGCCTTCGGAAATTCTCCCTTACATAGGGAATGAGCTCGAACACAACGGATAATGACTGGGAAGCCAAGGCTGGGATACATTAGAACTTGACCCAAAAGAACATAAAAGGTCCTCACCCAGATGCTTGGCGGTGATGTTCTTCAAACCCGCCGACCTCATTGCGCCTGCTCCCAGAACAACTTGGCAAGTCCGTGAGTTGAAGGCCTTCAGGAACTCGATCACGCGACTCATTGTATCGGTGGTGAGCATGCTCATGTTCACGACGATCTTCAAGTAGTCGAGTAGCAACCCTAGAACGTCGAGCGTCGCCTTGACAGCGAAATAGGTCCTGTCTTCGATACGGAGGGGCGTGGTGGCCGAAGGTTTCGATGGGGTAGCTGGCGTTTTCGCCGTTGAAGGAGGATTCGCTAACTCGTCACCCTGACTCGATGTTCCGTTGACCTCTTTCGAGGCTTCTCCTGGGCTCTGTTCCGGTGTCTTTTTCGTTGGGTCGATAAACAATTCTGGGGAGTCCTTCACCGCAGAGTCGACGATAATGTCCGTCATCCTTTGCACTTCCCTAGTAACAGGAGAAGGATTCCACACTTCGTCTTCAACCAACTTCGCGGATTGAGATATCCTAGCTTGATGGAAAGTCTGCAACCATAGTTTCGCCTGGAATGGAAATGGTTAGAGCTGGGAAGAAAANGTGCTTCACTCGGTGACTGACCTGGCTAACGACAGTCCCGCGTAGCCCAATAATCATCCTCTTCGAAATGACTTCACATCGCACAACGAATGCCCATGAAGTGTTGAAGAAATCCATGAACTCGGGAAGCTCGAGCTTGGCATGTTTCTCCGAGCGGAATGCCACTACCTTCGCAACGGTGGTGTTGGCCAACTCACAGGATGAGGAGAGGAAATCATTGAGATCTTCTTCAATTGGTGGAATCAGTGGTAAAGAGGGAGTCGACGATGATAATGCTGTGCTTTGAGAGTTCGATGTGGAGGAGGTACGGGCTACGGTCGTCGCCGATCTAGGAGCACGTCGATTTGGTAGCTCAGGCCTGTAAAATCAACGTGTTAAGAACTTACAGGAGCCGACATTAACAAGAACACGTACTTCAAAGCCTCCAACATCTCAGAGAGTATATCGCCTTGCGACTTGAGTCTCTCGATCCCATTCATGAGAGTGCGGTATATGCCTTTCATCAAGGCCATGAAATCTGCCTGAGACAGGTTCCGCAGATGATTGGCGAGTCCGGCTCTACAGAGCGGTGAATACGGGAATGACCTGGTTTTCAAGAAAAGTCACTAACCTAACCTCGTCATTGCCATTGCTGCCCTCGGATTCGGCCTCAAGACCTGGGAGTTTCTAACCCGACACTGAGATCCCGCTCATGCGAGAGAAACTGAACTCACCTTTGAGACCAGGGCTTTGAGCTCACCCTGGATCACTTCCCTCCAGCTGAGCATTCCCTCCTTCAACCCTTTGGTCCTCACCAAATTGAGAAGGAGGGGTCTCAAACGGTCTCTAAGCCCTTGATTTATCGCATCCGTTCTCTTGTCCTCGCCGCTTCCATGAGCGTTCGCGTTGGTGCCGTTTGGACCAGAGCCCTCCTTCTTTTCTGTGCTATCATTGATACTGGAAGATCCGGAAGCAGGCCCTATTTCTGCTTTGAGAGCATCGGTTTCCCTAGCCTCAACATACAAGACCCAGTCGTCCTTCAAGACCGCGACGAGCTCCGCAGAGAGTGACGCGGCTATATCCATCGTGATTGTTCGAAGATGAGAGGGTATGGCGCCGAAAGCCTTCAGGGATGACAAGGGTATCACTTTTCCGGAAGGGCCATGGCCGCTCCTCGACCGAGACGCGTCCAAAGTCCCTTCCTCTGTGTCCCCTTCTTCGGCCATACTGTCTAACCGCGAGCTATTGGGCACACCTCCATTTCCCTTCGCTTTCTTCCCTGCCACCTCATCTCGCTCACTTTCCCACATGCCCTCTATCGCGTCAACGATATTCAATGCTTCTCCCCACTGCCCAGCACCCACCAGCCCCTTTAATACTCCCATCATTTCCACCACTCCTTCCACCATTTTCACGCCCTCCCGGACCTCTTGAACCTTATCTTGCTTCGCCTTCACCCGAACTAATTCAAGCCCCTTCTTCGCAGTTCCCTCGTCAACTTCCTTCAGTTTCTGCCGCAGGTTCTGTATGCGAGATAGACACTGCGTTGAGGATGTTTGGAGGTCGCGAAGGTTTGTGAGCGCAGCGAAAAAGGACGTGGACCGAAGCGAAATTTCACGGATAAGATGTTGCTCGACGGTGTCTGCATAATGGTCAAACTTTTCCAGCAAGGGTAGCGTATGGCTTATAGACAGTGGGTCCGTTGGGTCGTCCTCATCTTCGCGGCTTAGATCGCGACTGATAGTGCGGGTGTTTGCTTGGGTAGGTGTCGCCAAGGAAGCTAAGGAAGATTGCTCCGTTACTGCATCAAAGGTTCGAGCATCGCCCAAGTTGAATTCGGGGTGGAAGAAGACTTGGGGAACAGTGTCTAGTGGGGGTATAGACCGGGCCTGTGTTGGCAATGGCGAAGGAGGAACTGTCGAGGTAGTAGTCGAACCAGATCGTTGGCGTTGGATTGTGAGGGTACCATCATCACCATTGGACGCCTCGTCGTTCTCTTCCTCTTCCTCGATTGCACCGAACCGGGTGGGATCGACGTGTGCTTGGCCCTCCTTCCCGAGTTGTGTATTTCTCTCGTATCTGTCCCATTCAGGTTTGATAGCCTTGAGATATGAATCGAAATCTTTACGTCGGACCCGGGGCAGGTCAGCAGGTGGTACCGATGGCAGGGAGGAGTGTGCCTTTGGAGGCGCTTGCTTCTTATGAGGATTATTGAGAACCGTCGAAATAGCTGGTTCAAAGCAATGAGTATTTCTCTTCTCTGTTCATGCATACTGTGACCGCACCGTGAAAACCAAGTCGAGTACTGCTCCATTCAACAGGAAGGGAACCAAGGGCCAAATTCATAGAAGATGGGTTGTTCAGCACTCCGAGTGGATGCTGAACATTCCCGACAATATAATCTCCAGCATATCTTCCTCCTTCTGTTGTGCCAGCGACGCTTTCAGGACCTGNGTCGGCGAGTTGATGGATCCCAAACGAAACGGTACGGGCGCGCAGTTGGGAGGTCGTTGGCAGCGAGCACGCTGGCAGAGGGCGAGGTTGGCCGCGACGGGCTCGAGGTTCCATCAGACATGTCTACCAGGAAGAAGTCTCGCGATGCCCTGGATGGGTGAGGTCGACTAGAAAGTCATGTAGAGGAGATATTGGAGAGTGGAAATGACGACGTGGAGGTAAACGGCAAGTACTGCCGAATCAAATCAAGCAATAACCAACTTGTTTCCGGACCACAACATGCCCATCCCCCATCCTCTTGCCTCATTCTTCTCATATTTCCCTCTACACACATATCCACCAATTCAAGCCCACAATTCCCAGAAAAATGTGGAGAGACCAACTCTGTGGATGGCGCCCCCGTTGCCCTCCTCGTCACCGTCAAGCCCCAGCGAAGACGGCATCCTGAGCTCTGACGTCGAGTGTCTGAAATGGCAGGCCTATATTGCGCTCCGTGGTGTATCCAACGTCAAAGTGCGATGGGACGTTGCGCCAGAAGGTGCTCTCGAAGGCCGTCTACCAAACCTCCACTTGCCCAAGGCCGACGCAGACAAGCTCAACGCAGACTTGAATCCACCTACGGAAGAGAAAACAAAGTCCACACCAGACCACCAGCTGAAYCTATACTCTGCGCATCTTATTCCCTCATGGGTAGACCTGAGCCTCGAGGTAGACAGCGCGTCYGACACGTTGGAAGGCTACAAGGACACCGCATCACGCGACGAGAGCAGAGCATGGGTCGCCCTCCTCGAAGGCGACGTACACGCTGCTCTTATCATCTCCCAGCCTCAAACCAGCTCCCTATTTCATCTGCTAGGATTCGGTTACTCGTCGCCAAGCCAAGCTGGGTCAAAATCCGCCTCTCCCGCTCTTCAAACTATTCTCAGCCCTCCACCAGCRCCTCTGTCGGGTTTCACMTCCTTGCTTCCTTCATTTGGGGCTCGAGTCAACTATGCTTCGGTCAATTCACAATACATTGAAGCTATCGCGTCACTGTCRGAGCGGTTGGGAACGGATCAGTGGTTCCTGGGTTCAAGGTCAGTTACATCCACTACAATTCTGYTGTTATCCTTCRCCTAACCGGCCAATTCTGCTTGCAGCCAACCAACACCTCTYGACGCACTGGCATTCGCCTACCTCCATTGTATACTCGTTCATGCGAAAGGTCCCGTTCGCGTCGAAGTTACCAAACGCGTCAATCTCGTGGCTTGGGAGTGGAGAGTTCGCAGTCTTGTCCGACGTTCTTTCTCAACTTAAYACACTGCTCGTAGTAGCCGCCCAAAATATACYTCCATCATCATGTTACNTNNTG
>JANBPK010000708.1:112594-199730 GCA_027579435.1 Candolleomyces eurysporus | reverse complement strand
CTGAACGTACATTCRCTCCGAAAGGTRAAGTCTTGCTGCCTAAAAATGCGACTATACGCGCTGGAGGCTAGCCAGGGACCCCCATATCAAGGCGCTATAGCCAAGTGGTTACGGCGACAGATTAGAAATCTGTTCCTCTTTGAGGGCGCAGGTTCAAATCCTGCTGGCGTCGGTTGCTCTTTTTGTCTTTTTTTTTGCTTTTCAAGTTGCCGTTCTGTCCGTCCTGACACTTTCATGCTGACCATACGGATACGAAACCCCATTCCTCGGACCGATTTATCTAAACACCAATGTGTAATACAGAACTCTCTATCTCTCTACCTATTCCCCTCATGAAAWAAGTGCGGTTTCCCGGACAATCTACATGTTGTATGTATCCCTCAGGAACGSCTGCAGCGGATAGATATTTCCCCAAAAGTCCAGGGACCAAGAAGCAAGAAGGTGAAGCACAGGGTCAGAGATATTAGAAGATTATGATGTAGAAAGAAGATTTATATGACCAGAGATATATAATAGTCAAGATATTATGCTGYATTGATRATATTCAAGGGTRAGTTYCCCTCGTGCATTCGAATGCACGGAATCTTCTTTCCATTTGTAGGCTCTAATGGGAGGGTGACTCTGTGGGCACAGGCGTATGGTGTTCAGGAATCARYTGTTTTCTCTCCTCTCCGCCGAAGCGTTTGCGGATGGCAGCGATCATTTTTGAAAACCTGCAAGAGCATCATGGTCAGTCAGGAGGACCGAGACGAGGCGACATCAGTCCAACATACCAGAGCCAGTTCAACCCTTGCAATGCGAAGTTTGCAAGTCCGAAGGTGAACGTGTATTGCAATGGAACAGACCTCCAGAYACCGAGAAGGGTGAGGAAGAACTGGTACGACTAGAGAATAACAAAATGTTYTAGCATCGGCACGGCGAAGGCGTGGAAGACAAACTCACGATACTGCCTCCGTATACCAAYCTCACGCTGAAAAAGGTGACAAGGAGGGCGATACCGTTAACGAGCTGGAAGTTGCTTCCGGTTCGGTTGGTTTTGTCAAGGAACCTAGTGATGAAATGAGTAAGTTTGGACATAAAGTACGTCAAAGACAGACTAACCAATGAATGTTCAAAAAGAAAGTGCTAATCTCCCAAAGCAAGCATCTTGTGCCGTAGTATGCAACAAAGGGCCTCTAAAGAAGGTAATCGAAATCAGTRAGTCGGTGTACACGGTCATCACCATAACTAGAAAGGCTCGGAATATGACAGAACGCCTCGTGCCCGCCAGCATTCCCAGATAGCGTATCTTTGAAAGATAGAGAACGGTGAGTCTGGCGCGGGACTTACGAAAGACATGGTATAAATGAGTGTGCATGCGACACCGTGAATAACGAAGCCGGCGTCGACAAAGTTAAAAATGGCATCGAATGTATCCCAGATAAAGTATCTACAGAAAAAATAGTTAGCGACTGTTGCCAGGTTGAGGAGAATGGAGAGAAAATGCGAAGCCACTGTAATGTCTCTCCCAAGACAACGGAAAGGAATTTGATAGGGTCAACGACTTACCCACAAGCGACGGCATACACATACCCCACCCGGTCCTCCCATCCAAACGCCCTATTATTCTCCAGCTCTGGGCCTTGATGCCAGATRCACCACAAAGCCATTGGGACAATGATCAGGGTATGCACCTGTGATACTACATGGATGGACCTGCGTACAGCGCGACGGAGGCGAGGTCAGCTCCAGCAGGGTTGCGGATAGAGCACAGGTTGTAACGCACCAATTGTTCCGGGCACGTTTTCCCCTCAGCGCACCCCAGGCGTCCGGTGCAACCTTTGCACTCAGCCAAGGGGCCAAAACCAGATGTACGAACGTGAAGCCARCTAGACTGAGRTACAGGGTRGGCAGGTATGGCGGRAGCTTGCTGAGACCCAGAGTCTCGGCCAAGAAGCGGTCGAGAAATGCCGGCGACATGGTGCCTATCGTTCGTTCACACTCTGGGCTCTAGAATTKAACTTGAGGGTTGTGGTCAGAGAACAAAAAACTTACGAGACCGGGTAAGGCTTAAGTATGATTCGGCTTTCGAGCTAAATCAACTTCTAGGGCAAAAACGAGTAGATTGCCTCGATGCAGGCCCGTGGAGGGTGGACCARTGATGCTCTTATCCCAGGTCGGCGATGTATGACGAAAAAGGAAGACTCTAGGTAGGAAATGAGAGCCAACCTCGAAGCAACGACCACAGAGACTCTTCTCGAACAAGCTCCAAGCTTCAAGCTCGAAGTCCAGGCCAGAGGGTGGCAGGCACGGAAAGGGGGTGAGGGGGGNAAAGAAAGGAGAGAAGTCGGCAGCAAATCGTCCTCATAAATTATTTGTCACACCAATGACCTCATCACTCACTCGTGGCCGCGGAGTCTCTGCCCATCCAATTTCATTTCACATCGTCTATTACTGTACCATAGAGCGTAATAAAATTATTTTCGAGCTTGATAGAGGCGGAAAACGACATGAGCRAAGGCAACACCAGCCAAGAAACTCGTAAACGACGGCAACGACCTGACCCAGCTCGTTGTGATTGCCTCCAATACGCCACCGATCTTGCGTTTCCCAACGACCTGCACCGGCAACGGAACTGCATTCTGTTCCCAGCCCTCGTCCAGCAGTTGGTCCATTGTCTCCTCATTGAGAAGAGCCAAATCCTCCAGACTCCACTGCTCACACAGCTTGCTCATCCACCGCATCCTCCTCCGGCCAACATCACCCCCAACCCCAGGGGCCCGTTCCTTCAGCTTGGTCCGCAGAATCCCCACTTTTGTCAAAGCATTTCCTTCCTTCCCGGTCAACGCGTTTTTGACGCGATCCTTGATAAGTGCAGCAATACGAGGGCCGTTTCCATTGGTTGATATCATGATTTGGAGGGGCCCATCTCGGACTTGTCCTCCGAAGTAGAAGTCACAGAGCTCCGGGATATCTGCGGCATTCACAGGAACGCGAAGCGCTCTGCAGACTTCGACAATGCGTCGCGAGAGGGCATTGTCATCCAGAGCAGTGAGGACCATATCATAAGTTCCAACATCGACGGATGCAGTGGTGGTCTGCCTTCCATCTATGAAAGCAAACTCCTGGTCGATATGTGTTATGCGGGATGGGTATTTCTCGAGGAATCCTTTCGATCGAGGATGTAGCCCTGCTGCAGGGGACACGAGGTCGATATGAGCGTCTGTCGTAAGGAGAGAGTCGATTCGTTGGGCACCGACTTCACCTCCGCCTACGATGAGGACTTTCTTGCCCTTTAGCTGCCAAGCAATGAGCAGAGAGCCCCCTCCAATGGTCTTGTTCTCTGCCATAGTGGTGGTGGTGGAGACTGAGTCCTGAATGTAGATTTGGCATGGTTTATCGTGTTGGGGCGGATGCGGCGTGCGAAGAGGTGCAAATTGTTGTTCATCACACGACATCGACCGTGACTGAACAGTCATCGATTCATCCACTACCGCACCGCTGTCATGCACTCCCTTTCAGCTTCCTTCAGATTTGGATCCTTTTTGACGCGTCCTACTGGCCCATGAACATTAAACCCTAGGAACGCGGGCGTCTATCATGGGTCTGATGGAGCAGCTGTACAGTCCCTTGGTAGGCTGTAGCCAATTTTACCGACTTGCTACCTTGAGACAGATGCTCCCCTCCGAGGGGTATGGGCAACGAACTCAATCAGCAAGTCCTGCTGTGATATCCCCGACTCTCTCGCAGCAGAGCACCGCGCAGTGCGTAACTGCGATCAGGAAGATCTCTACTCTGCAGGGGCCCCGACGATCGACCTCGACCGGCTCAAAGTAGTGGTGACTCATTCTCATATTCCTATTCCAAGGCAGTCCAAGGCCCAGCTGCTGCAGCCAACTGCTAGCAATGACTACCATCGGCCCCGCGGATCCATCCACATGGCGATCTTCCATTTTAGGCTCCCCATTCGCAGTCGACAATGCTCAGCAACGCTCGCCTGCTCCTACCACTGCATCAAACTCAAAGGACCCTCGTTTCACTCGAATGACTCGGGCTGAAACGAGTCATCTTTCGATCGCACCGCAGTCCACGGAACCAATGGTCTTTCAGTCAAGTACGCATCTACTGCATCGCTGAGGCATTTGCAAGCTGCTAGTAAAAATAGCTTTGCTGTTGAAGACATATAAAACCGACTGTTTTCAAAACATGAACCTTAAGTACCCAAAGCACCATCTCCCCAGAACGCATTATCCGCCATCTACAATGTCCCAATTCACGTCTTCACCCTCGACTACCTCTGTCGTTAGCACTTCGTCTTCTCAATCCCCAATCCTCCAAAACTCTCCTTCAAAGAAGAACTACGAAGCTGCCTTCGGTCAGCTGTCTTCTCAATACGGCTTCGCTGGCGGTGTTCCCAGCACACCGAACAAAGTGAACGCACCATCCAAGAACGCGTCAAGCTCATCTTCCTCACCATCATCTAAAACTGCCGGGGACTTAAATCGCTGGGAAGCGGCCTACGGCCAACTCAGCAGCCAGTACGGGTTTGGAGGGTCCCCCGTCCCTTCTCTCCCATCCAAGAAGAATCCGGAACAGCAGAAAAGTTCACTTGCTGCTTCGAGTTTGGTGCCATCGTTCCTTCGTCGGAAATGATCGAAATCTGGCTGGGACAAAGGTGACTCCCGGCTCCGTCCTGTGATTAACGGAGTTAATCATCCCTTGTTAGAGATCCTCTTATCCCACCACTGTACTTTGTTCCGTTTCGATTCCTTAAATCTACTAGAACCCCGTATAACTAGTGGTATGATATGATCCTGGATCCCTTCGATGCCTATTCCATAGATCTTCCTAGGGCCTCTTTAATCGCATCTGGAGTGTAGCTTCTCTGTATGATTCTTTACAATTTACATCAACACGAATAGCTTTATTGTACATCCTCGATACGCAGACACTTTGTGAAAACGGCATGGTTTAGTGGGACACCTCCGCTGCACCTGTGTATCCAGTTGGGGTGACCACACGGTGGTGGTCGCTGCTGGTGTGGCCCCCTGCGCTGAACTTGGACAAGCTATCGATAGACCTCTGCGGGCGGTGCATGCCATAAACGGGAGATGGTGCGGCCTTACGCTCATGAGTTTGAGTTCTGTTCTCAGAAGAAGTCTAAACAATTAAAAGCACTCAATTATCGGTGCACGCAGAGAATCAGAAGAGGACGTACAGAAGAATATTCCCTCGTGTGCGCAGGTCGTTCGGCCTTCTCGTTATGATATAGAGTTGATCCACTCGTTGGAGGTGGTGGCGTAGCCGAACTTGGGACTCCGGGTTTTCCCCAGCTGGTCTTGTCATTGTAAGGGTGCGGGCCTCCGGTTGCTGCGAAGTTGTCGTGCTCGGTCAGATCGAGTTGTTTGACCCTTCTTCTTCGTTTGCGAGTAATCCAGACGAAAATGAGCAACCCGACAGCCACGAGAAAGATGAGACCTCCAACCACACCACCAGCTATGGCGCCTGCGTTAGATTTCTTTGGAGATCCATCAACCCCTGCATTGCTGGCGTTGGAGGAGTTGGTACTGGAAGTAGGAGAGGTGACCGTTCCTACTACAGTCGGTGTCGTTATCGTCGTAAAATTGGGACTTCTGGTAACTGAGCTGCTCGGATCAACTGTTTGGTTCGATGCAACTTGTAGTTTGGACCGTTAGAGGGATTTACTAGCTGATGCTGATGTCTTACTTACTTCGTTGAGCCAATTCAGGATCAAAAGTTTGGTTTGCCTAGCAAATTGAGAGTCTATCTTAGAGCTTTTCTGCATAGCGCCAGACAAAGCCTGAGGTGATCCAACATACCAATTGCGAGACGTCCCAGTGCGCCCATGATGGTACATCCAAACCAGAAGGAATTCGGCTCCGGTCAAACCTGAAGAAAACTCTTGTAGCAAACGAATCAAGTCAAGAGGAAGGCAACGCACCTAGGAAAAACCTGAGGGCAAAACGCAAACCAATCCCTCGCCCCGATCCAGCTTCTTCCTTGACAGCCGCCACAGGCGCTTACCAGCAGGTAAACGACGAAGTTACATCCACACGGAGTATCCCTCGGGGGGATCGGGCCTGTATAGTGCGTGTCTCGCGGTATCCTGTTGTAAGAAACATCTGCCAGAAAGAAAGTACATAAATTGACTGTATATCGGTCCTCTCACTGCTGCTTTACTCACTGACGCCGCAGGCTGAGTGAAGTTGAGATGCGACATAGCATGGAGTCTGCCTGTTTGCATTTAGTGTCTGATATAATTTTATCTCAGCGTAAGCATAACTGAAGGGAAGAGGTGTATTCCACAGCTCACCCAGGCATACCCAGAAACGCAAGAGGTGACATTGCTCCTCTGGCCGAGTGCACCCAACACAAGCAGAAGAATGACAGTGACAGTGTGTACGGCGCTCTGGAATGGCTTCATGAGTCCGCTAAAAGAAGGTAGATCGCCTTCTTCCCTTTTTTATACGCACTCACAAGCTGAAAACTTCTGTTGGGTCCGGGCCCAGCGAAAACGGAAGAATCAGGGCAATGAAGTGTTCTCTTTTCTCTTGCTCGAAAAAANCTCTCAGACCGATCCCGCATGCCATGTGCTGCACCTTAAATGATGGGTTCCGTGACAGTAGAATCGCCGGCACTGCCATCCGAAGTAGGGTGTGGAAGCGCCCATTAAAACTTCTGAACGCCCATGTCGGCGGTGATGGGTTCGGCCCGCCAGGCGAAAGTTAGCCGGGCCATGTCAATGCATGAATCGGCAGACAGTTCGAGCCCTTATCTCCAACCAACTTCTCCCTTTCAACTCTTAATTGTCAGTTTCCGATGTGCGAAATGGCCATAATTCAAGCTTTCTTTCTTCATCCATGCACAGACGCTGCTCTCCTCTCCTTATTTTGCCAGCGTGCCATCTCGTCTGATATCATTGATGCTTGACGGTCGACTCGGCATCGGTAGTGCTTTGAATTAGGCTCGGTGTCTTCTTCCACTAACGACTATCCCGCGGCGCGCATTGCCCAAAAATGGCGGCTCTACCATCTCCAGAGCTACCGCACGACCTCAAGGAGCTTATAGTACGCCAATTCAAGCAACCCACCGACCTACTCCATCTGGCGCTCACCAATAGAAGCTGGAAGGAATCCATCGTCCCAAACCACCTGGAGTACCGCATCTTATGTGTGTCCAACTACCAGTTTTACGAGCCCGTCTGGAAATACCTCGCGGAGCGCCCAGATTTAGCGGCTCGTATCCACACAGTCGCTTTCTTTTCTTGGAGGACTAGTTCGCTGTCGATACGTCGGAGGACCCAGCCACGCTCGAAACCGAGTACGAGGGATACGATTCCGGCGACATCTTTCCCATATCATTCTTGGACGCGCCGGTGATTGAGCCCCAAGTGTCCCTGCCCATCGCTGACAGTGATTCGTCCCTAGTCAGACCTTGGGAGGATGATTTACCCATTTTTCAAGCCCTTAGAAATATGAAGGGTCTACGAAGTTTTCATTGGCGGTTCCCCGGTGATCCCCGGGATACCATGGGGGCGTTCTTGCGGCACCTGTCGCCTAAAGTACTCAATCCAGGATAAATATTCCAAGCTTTGGAAACCCTCGACTACGGACACTTTCGATCGAGTTCCAGGACACAGGCTTCGGCCAGCGCTGGCCGTTCCCCAACGATGATATTTTAGGGAAGAGTTATTCTGTAAGTTGGAATATACCCTCCCTTTATTCCGATGGCTGACAGCTGGACTCGTGCTTGGTCAGATCGAGTTGTTTGACTCTTCTTCTTCGTTTGCGAGTAATCCAGACGAAAATGAGCAACCCGACAGCCACGATAAAGATGAGACCTCCAACCACACCACCAGCTATGGCGCCTGCGTTAGATTTCCTTGGAGACCCATCAACCCGTGCACTGGAAGTAGGAGAGGTGACCGTTCCTACTATAGTCGGTGTCGTTATCGTCGTAATGTTGGGATTGCTGGTAACTGAGCTGATCGGATCAACTGTTTGGCTGGATTCAACTTGTAGTTTGGATCGTCAGAGGGATTTACTAGCTGATGCTGATGTCTTACTTACATTGTCGAGCTACTCGAGGGTCGAAAGTTTGGTTTGCCTAGCAAACCAAGAGCCTATCTTAGAGCTTTCCTGCATAGCGACAGACAAAGGTGACCCAACATACCAATTCTCGGATGTCCAAGTACGACCATAATGGTACAACCAAACCAGAAGGAATTCTGCTCCGGTCATACCTGAAGAAATTTGCTTAGACCCAATGAATCAAGTCAAGACGAAAGCAACGTACCCAGCAAAATAGCCGGGACAATTCGAGAACCAATTCATCGAACCGGTCCAGTCCCTTCCTTGACAGGCACCGCAGGCGCTTACTAGCAGGTAAACGACGGAGTTGCATCCACACGCATTAACCATCGGGGGTATTGGGCCTGTATAATGCGTGCCTTGCGGTATCCTGTTGTAAAAAACGTCTGCAAGAAGGAAGGTTCATAAATGAAGTGTATCTCGATACTCTCGTTGCTGCTTTACTCACTGACGCCGCAAGCTGAGTGAAGTTGAGATGCGACATAGCATGGAGTCTGCCTGTTTGCATTTAGTGTCTGATATAATTTTATCTCAGCGTGGGCATAGCTGAAGGGAAGAGGTATATTCCACAACTCACCCAGGCATACTCAGAAACGCAAGAGGTGACATTGCTCCCCTGGCCGAGTGCACCCAACACAAGCAGAAGAATGAAAGTGACAGTGTGTACGGTGCTCTGGAAGGGCTTCATGAGTCCACTAAAAGAAGGCAGATCGCCTTCTTCCTGTTTTTATACACACTCACAAGCTGAAAACTTCTGTTGGGTCCGGGCCAGCGAAAACGGAAGAATCAGGGCAATGAAGTGTTCTCTTTTCTCTTGCTCGAAAAAACTCTCAGACCGATCCCGCAATCCATGTGCTGCACCTTAAATGATGGGTTCCGTGACAGTAGAATCGCCGGCACTGCCATCCGAAGTAGGGTGTGGAAGCGCCCATTAAAACTTCTGAGCGCCCATAATAATGTCGGCGGTGATGGGTTCGGCCCGCCAGGCGAAAGTTAGCCGAGCCATGTCAATGCCGTCATGAATCGGCAGACAGTTCGAGCTCTTCTCTCCAACCAACTTCTCCCTTTCAACTCTGAATTGTCAGTTTCGAATGTACGAAATCGCCATAATTCGAGCTTTCTCCCTTCATCCATGCACAGACGCTGCTCTCCTCTCCTTATTTTACCAGAGTGCCATCTCGTCTGATATCATTGATGCTTGACAGTCG
Organism: Candolleomyces eurysporus; assembly: GCA_027579435.1. Lineage (NCBI taxonomy): Eukaryota > Fungi > Basidiomycota > Agaricomycetes > Agaricales > Psathyrellaceae > Candolleomyces > Candolleomyces eurysporus. The sequence goes on along the minus strand of JANBPK010000708.1, from coordinate 190,432 downwards.
ACTCGGCACCGGTAGCACTTACTTTGAATCAGGCTTGGTGTCTTCTTCCACCAACGACTATCCCGCGGCGCGCATTGCACAAAATGGCGGGTCTACCATCTCCAGAGCTACCGTACGACCTCAAGGAGCTTATAGTACGCCAATCCAAGCAACCCACCGACCTGCTCCATCTAGCGCTCACCAATAGAAGCTGGAAGGAATCCATCGTCCCAAACCACCTGGAATACCGCATCTTATGTGTGTCCAACTACCAGTTTTACGAGCCCGTCTGGAAACACCTCGCGGAGCGCCCAGATTTAGCGGCCCGTATCCACACAGTCGCTTTCTTGGAAGACTTTTTCGATGTCGATGCGTCGGAGGACCCAGCCACGCTGGAAACCGAGTACGAGGGATACGATTCCGGCGACATCTTTCCCATATCATTCTTGGACGCGCCGGTGATTGAGCCCCAAGTGTCCCTGCCCATCGCTGACAGTGATTCGTCCCTAGTCAGACCTTGGGAGGATGATTTACCCATTTTTCAAGCCCTTAGAAATATGAAGGGTCTACGAAGTTTTCATTGGCGGTTCCCTGATGATCCCCGGCATACCATAGGAACGTTCTTGCGGTACCTGTCGCCTAAAGTACTCAATCCAGGGAAAATATTCCAAGCTTTAGGAACAATACCTCGACTACGGACACTTTCGATCGAGTTCCAGGATACAGGCTTTGGCCAACGTTGGCCGTTCCCAAACGACGATATTTTGGGCAAGAGTTATTCTGTAAGTTGGAGTATACCCTCCCTTTATTTCGATGGCTGATAATTGGATAGTTATGGCAAATATCTAGTCTCAAAACATTGGTTCTAGATTGGTCTTCATCGGGTGTATGGGATGAAAATTCGAGTCTGCACGAAATGTTGGACAGGCTTCAGCAACTCGAGGTGAGAGTTCGATCCCCGAGCGGAGTGATTGTTATTGACTGGCGAACTCGAACAGAATCTTGACATAAACACTCACTACCACATTCCCAACCTGTTATTGTGTAATCTCCGGTCCCTCCGCAGACTAAGGATCAAGTACCTGGCTGGGGCTATACATGAGGAGGACATGATCGTCGAATTCCTCCAACGTCACCCAGGTATCACGAAGTTGGAGTGGATTTCCGAACATAAGTTCGAGATGACCTCTGAATTTCTTCCTCACCTGACAGACGTTGTTGGTTCTAATCCTTTCATACTTTCTCTCGTATCGTCGGAAACGAGGAGACCTTTGCGAAGCATCGATTTCCGAGTTCTGGATGAAGAGATGGTGTTGGCATTGATAGACGATAAAGCAAATCTACCTCACCTCCAACGAATCGTGTTTAACTCCCTTGGTACATTACTCTTCCGTCTTGCGGACGTCGGCAAAGCCCTTCCCCATATCGCGGCACTGGTACAGGGACCCTGGGATAGTACTGCAGCAACTGTCGTAGGTGCTTCCTTTCATCATTATTATACCTTGCTTCACGCGTTCATTCACATAGGGCATGCTCACCAATGCGGGCCTATTCTCAAGTTTTCCTTCCCTTCGTGTTATTTGGGGCATTTACATCAAGACCGATGAAAACACTTATGGAACGGCCTCACGCGTGTTGGATCACCTTGCAGTCATTGCTCCCAATTTACGCAAAGTGACCGTTGGCTCTAGTTCGCGGCGCGAACGAACTGGATACCAACGTAATGGTGCTCAGGGGGCTTGGATACCGACGCCACGATGCATCTATCAGGACCCTGGTGACGAGATACAAAGTGATTGGGAGGCATATAGCCATGATTTGTTCTTCGAGTAATTCATCTTGCGTTTTCCGTGGTATTATTGACCGAATCCAATCGGCCAAATCCAGCTCAATATTCTCGAATATCTATGGAAGCCTTTCGCCGGCCTATAAGAGGTTGGATCCTGCGTCTGTGACCAATGAATATTCCCGTACACTGTAAGACCAGATCAGGGTGAAAGTCACACGGCATCCGGGTGAAAAGTCCCCTTCACCATATTTACGGGTGAAAACATGGTGAACGCAAAAGTGGTGAATTTCACCTTGCTCTACATGGTGAATTACATCCACCCTTTTACCAAGTGAAATTCACCTTGTCTTGGTTTCGACATGCATGGTTAAAATCACCATGTTTCCGAGTGAAATCAAGATTATTAGTCTATTTCCACCACGGCAGGTGAAAGGATGCTTAGAGGTTGATCTCGCATGTTCTCAGACAGTGCAAGGGCGTTATTTATAGCAGGCACGATATTATCGAGCAACTGGACAACGTTTGTCCAAGCCGGACGAGGTGGGACTTAGCATAATTCTGGCAGCGGCGGTATTTGCCTTTGTTGACAGTGTCACGTGAATGTTGATGTTCAGAGTCCCGCGAGACTCTTTCTCTCTTTCGACCTTCTCCTCTCTTGAACATCGAGGCCTGAGGCTTTAGCTGTACAGTGTACAGTACAGAGCGCATATAGCTTAATGCGTGCTCTTTACCTCTGAAGTGCCAACCTGTGCACTCTTCAACATTGACGAGCTCGGACGTGTCCCACCTCCCTCTGCGGTTCCATGGTATGAGCATCATTCTTTTGTTTCCCAACCAGATCTCTTATTTATATTTCTTTCATCCAGAACATCACAGACGAACTCTTGTATTGATCCAGGTAAGTCCCCAGCGCCGTTCACCCCCATGTCTTACACTTACATTCTCAAAGCCACAGGTGACGGTAATTTGTGGCAGCGCTTTAGATCTAGGCTTGGGCTGAGGGTAGGGTGAGTTACATATATCCTCCCTTATTCTTGTTATTGAACACCCTCCCTGCAGCTGGCCTTCGACGTCGCCATATATATATCATTGCCCCCCGATCACAGTACCATGACGCTACAACCTCGCGAGGCCCTCACCATTCCCCGATTTGTGTTTGTATTTAGATAGACTGTTGTAGTAGGCTAGTCATGGTGCAATATATATATCCCTTTCCTCAATTCAACCTGTCATGGAATAGTCCCTGAGCGAACTAGGTGGTAGTTCACCTTGCCATTGGGTTGATTTCACCCCTACACCTAGTGAGCTAAATTAACCAAGGAAACGGGTGAACAGGCATGGTGAATTTCACCCCCCTGACCCGGTGAAAAGGGTCAAAAACGGTATGAAATTCACCAGGGTCGCATGGTGAAATTTAACCCAGTTTCAGGGTGAATCCGGTAATTACCTAGTAACATTCACCAGGTTACCCACTCAATTTAACTAGGTTGCAGGGTGAAAAACAAGGTGACTTTCACCATGTCCAAGGTCCACAGTGACGTATTTAGACAAGTCGAAATCTGCTAGGCTGCCTGACCCTGCCTCCTATCTGTCAAACAAGCTTCCTGACTCCAATCCGCCACTCCTAGTCACCAGGGCTGAGAATCCTTAACTAAAAGTTGGGTAATAATACAGACTCCTCTTCGTTGAAAATCGGAGAGGCCCTGTCGTAGCCGCTCTTACCCGTCCTTTCCCGCTGCTACGATCATCAATCAGAGGTTTGTAAATGTCACCTATTAACACCTACTTTAGGGTTGAAGGAGCATGCGTTTACGAACCTCTGATAAGTAGTTACGAACCTCTGATCGATGATAGTATGAGTGCAAACATCGATTTCCAATACCTTCGTAAACAGCTACGCGACAAGTCTATTTATCTCGCTGACGATAACGCCCCGGAGCGGCTTGAATGGTTCCCAATGCAAGACTTCGACCGCATTGTTACAAAGGATGAAGCAGACAAATACCGTGATAGCTTGAAGAAGGAAGGCACTCCTTCAAATGAAGACGATAAACCCAGTCCCCCNTCCGCCTGCGCGCCTGGCTGGCATTGTCCGCCTCACCCATAAACACGATTTCTTCATGCAAGCATGCAGTGGCTGGACACCCAACGCGTCTCCAGATCATCCGCGCTTCGCAGACATCAGACCCTCTGCGTTCACTGAAGATCCTGACATCCCCGAGTTGAAGGGAGACTATCCCAAGATTTGGAATAATGTCGTTGAGTTGTTGAGACGGTGGTACCAGTTTGGGGCCGGTGACGGGGCGAAGTTGACCGACTCCGTTGGGGTGATTGACTGGACCACAAAATCAGAACCCAATCCAGCACATGGATTCAAGATAGGCCATCGTGTTTTCGAGGTAAATGTCTTCTCGATCCATGTCGTGTGTCTGAGTACTGAGCCAACTCTAGAGACGAAGCGCCGAGAGCCTCGAGAACTTCCAGGATCATGGAGCAAGTTTTAGCATCGAGAACTGGCCAGTCGGACCTGAGGCTCGAGCCGAACTCGACAAGATCAAGAAAACCCATATCGCACATCCAATACCCGCTTACTACCCAGACCCAGAGAAGAACTTGATTCCTCCATACCGCTATCGGGATGACCTTCGAGGGGCCGTCGTGCGCCTGGAATTCCACCTCAATCACTGGTTCATTGATGGTAGGCACACCTTCACGGCAGACATAAGGAGGATGAAGATTCTTGTTCGTCCCAATCTACCGCCAAGCGGTGTTGCTAGTCCCATCAAACGGAAGGGTATTCCCCTGACAGACGACTTTTCCGATGAGGACGACCTGCCTCGGCCCCCCAAGCGCCAAGCGGCTTCAAATCGCACAAATGCCGGTGCTAGCACTTCCCAGCAGAATCCTCAGGCAGTGCCTAGCACGCCCAAGAAGACTAAGGCAACCAGCACGAAGAAGACACCGGCGAAGGATAAACCCGAGGAGAGCCCAAAGAAAGAGAAGTACAAGCAGAGCACATTGGAAACAATGTGGTCACCAAAGTAGCCATAGTGTACGTGCTTGCTAGAAATTGAAATAATAAGATTTGTTCCACATCCCAGTCCGAATATGAGACGCTGACAAGTGGACGACAATTAAGTCCATGACATATGGAAGAAGACCAGGAGATGAAAATGGCGACACTGAAACGCACCTGCCAATAGGTAACCTTTCGCAGACGATTCGTTGACGAGAACATGACCTCTATCTAATAGGTATGCGCAAGGCATTGGTTCAGGAACAAGAACGGAAGACACGGCAATGTTACGGTGGATGCTGGCGTTTAGCGTTTATCAGCCAGCTAAGGGGCGGCTGAAAGCCACATTAATTTAAAGCCATATGCAGGCGTACGCCATCCATGTGAAAGTCATTGCTCGATCGTCCAAAACATCCGCCATATCCCGAACTTGGATTCCAACTCTTCATTGCCTCCAATCACCATGGACGAGCAACATTTTAAGGCTATCCGCAAAGACTGTGGCTACCTTGCCGATGCCAACTGAAGCGCTTCAAATAGGCTGAAGACCCAGCTGCCATCACCTGGTCGCTCGCAAGGATGCGGAGGACCAATTCTCCGACTCGCCTCCTCCCGCAGTTCCGAGCGCTATTATACGTCTCAGCAATCGAGGCTACTTCATGACAGCGTGCGCTCGTTGGGAACCTGAAGAGGCTCGTTTTTCGAACCGACCTCCAGAAGTTGGGAGAAGCGAAGGCCTCAGCCATGGCTGAAGATCCTAGCATTCTTGCTAGGGACTTCGAAACTGGTCGGAACAATCCAAAAAACTATTCAAAGCATACTTTCCAAACAACTTGCAGAAGTGCCTACAATCTAAAGGAACCATCAACTGGAGTGGGTGGGGCAGTTGGGGCTTCCACATTCGACATCAACTCTTTGAGGTAGGCTCAAACATATTTTTTGTAAACCTGGCTTTGAAATCTTTACAGCTTCGACCTCGAAGGGGAATGCGAATGAAAAAGAACAAGACCCGGAGTTTAGAATCGAGAATTGGCCCGCCCACCCAAATGCACAAGAGCAACTTATGAGACTCTAATTGACTCATGTCGCCTAGCCTATTCCAGATCGCGACAACGCCGTTCGTCGAATTCTTCCAGTCGAATACGAGAGCAAGCTTCGAGTTTCGTCTTACGCACTGGTGCATTCGGGAAAAAGACTACTTCGCCGTATACGTCGAGGATACTGAAGTCCTTGTTCCCCCTCCATCGTACGCATCCAGTCTTCAACGGAAACGCCGGGCAAGTGTTGACGATTCCGACGATGACTACAACCCCATTCCTCCAACCCCGGCAAAGAAAGGAAGGTGAAACCGGAGCTATAGACCGACACCATAGAGCAGTCTGTGTTCCCAAACTGCGGTCCGGCAAGAGGTTGTTTGGATGGAAGATGTCCTGCAAAGGACTAGCGGACACAGCGGGCTATCTCGGACTCCATTTCCCCTCGAATCGCTCAACGCCTACCATATACCCATTTACGAGTTTTTGCGAATGGAGATCCTTCCTCTTCCACCGACTCAAATTTTTGGTCCATCTTCGTCCAACACCAGATAGGTATTGCTTCATTCTTGTCTGGTAAAAATGGAAGCTTGCTGTTGAATATTCCATTTGGAACTCTTCGTTCCATTGAATCTGGGATTCGATGCCGGAACTTGTCAATATTACTTGCGATGGGCGCCTATCACTCGCTAATGTCGTAATGTGACTGTCTGCGACGGTCACTTTCAGTCGACGATGAGTCACCACAATCTGGGCCTGGATCTTGCTTACTCTCTACAAAGACATCACAATTAGCTGCATTGAGGTCCGGTAATAACAGTAGGGGAACCCTGGCCTATAAATTTCGGCAGCCCATGTCTGTTGATCCCAATCTCGAACCGCCCCTATACCCAATACCAATGAACACAAGACGACCAGACTTTCAGGAGTGCAGAAATGCACTGCGCACCGACCCTCGTAGTGTCTACATCGCCTGCCAGGACTTCCAAGATCTCGTGGATTGGTTCAAGACGCGAGATTGCGAATTCTTGACCAGGAAAGACGACATCCTGAAATACGAACAGAAGCTCCTCGCGTACACGCAGGACCCCACAAAGAGCGACCCACCGTCCGCCCCCCNTCCCTGCCAATATCACTGCCATTGTCCAATTCGACAGGCGTGGATTCCATCTGAATCCCGACGGTGACTGGACTCCGAACTCAAATATCCGTTTTTCCAACATCAGACTTTCGGCGATTGCGAGGCCACTCGCTGCTTCACCGGACCTTAGCAGTGATTTTAGGGTCGGCTATAACCATCTAGTTGACTCGATCAAGGGCTGTATGTCGGATGGAGACTTGGACACTGCAGTGCAGCAGTCCGTCGGCGTAATTGATTCGAGAAAGCCCGAAGGATATGGCTTCAAGGTCGGCCACCGAGTCTTCGTGGTAAGCCATGCTCCCATCTGCCCGCCTAACAACAGAGCTAATCCAGAAGCAGAAAATGGAGGACAATGATGATGATGGCGGCATCATTGAAACATGGCCAGTGGGCCCACAGGCAGTAGCGGAGCTAGAGAAGATCAAACATACCCACATCGCAGTACCCATCCCAGCCTATAACATCGCGGGCCAGGCCATTCCGCCGGCGCAGTATGCGGCCGAACTTCAAGATGCTACCGTCCTGTTGACGTTCCACCTCAAACATTGGGTCATCCAGAAGCGGCACACCTTTGCAGCAGACATTGAATCGATTCGTGTTCTCGTTCCTCCGCCTCCGCCTACACCCAAGAGGGGGCTTGGGAATCGAAGAACAAACAATCATCACACTGGCAATGGAGGTCCCTCGCGAACGCAGCAAACGGCCGGTGCAGAAAACGCTCCCGAGTGTGCGTGTATGTAATAAACCAAACACTAGGATGAACCCTGGTTGAATGGTTTCTTTATACGCCCCATTCTGCGAGTAGATGACTTCTTGGCTCAAATATAGGGTACATAATTCGGTAATACCTGGTATCCGGTAATGTGTGTGGAGGGAAAATATGCACCGTTGAATCCGGCGTTGAATTACGCTCGTGAAATAAATGCCTTGACTTACTTCACTGGGAGACGTGCGAGACCAAGTTGAGTTCGTCATGAAACTGTTCAAAAATCTTGTACTGGAATCGTACTTGTACCATACACACTCACGACTCGCCTGAGTGCGGATAAATCCATAAGGACGGGTAATGGGCGCTTGTCAATGATTGTCCATGCCCGGGACTCTGGCTTGAGTGTAGCCGAGATTAGATCAAAATATGAGTAGGAAAGCATTGGATGAGGGTTTGTCTCGCATCATAAGGGCACCCAAACTGGACCTGGTGAACTTCGCACAAAGTTGGGCGATGAGCGTATGTGTTTGGCGCCTTGTGTCAATCGGAGATTGAAATGGGAACATGTGGCAGCTTGACCTTCAAGAAAGAGATCCCCAAAAAGACGCTCCCGAACTTTCAAAGCAACCCTCGCCAAGAGGGAACCCACGAAAAAAAAGGCGTGGCAAACGATCTAGTATTACACTTGATTTTGGAGAATGCGAGAGGGCTCGGAAAGATAGGATCGATATCATGCTCGTCAGTTGCTTACCATCTCACTATTCGCAAGGACTACCGCCTCCTGTTAGACAATTTTGGTCGATACTGAACACAAGGTGGCCGAGGCCATGAAATTTTCGAAAACCATCACAACGTAGAAAGCTCGCGACTAGGAAACTGACGAAATGATCTAAGAGCCACAAAGCGAATGTACCGGTGACAACCAAGCAGCAGGGGTCAACTGAATACAACCGATCGCCTGCTAGCAGTGAGCGCTTGAGAGATCAGACGGCGACGTTAATAGGGGTGCACCCAAGAGCGACGACGCCATTCTGCGCGAGAGATGAGCTTGTTGACTCGGCGAGAGGGTGGACTACTCACGAAGTTGTTGCCAGTGCAGCAAACGGCCTGCTGCGTGCAGGTGGTGCCACCGAGTCCGACCACGTTGATCGGGGTGCAGCTCACACCAAGGAGTTTGCCAATCGAGCCAGTGATACCGAGCAAGCCCGTAATGGTGGTGGCAGTGGGAGTCCCGGCCTTGATGAAACCAATAAATTAGAGAGCTGGTGGGGTTGAAGCCTACGAAACTACCTGGACGGTGTCATGGCAGCATTGCAAGGAGCCGGTGTTGCAGGCAGATTCAGTACGAGAAACCTATAAAAACTTGTCAGCTATAATGCGCAAGAGCGGGGATGTGACAGCGCTAACCAATGGGGCAGGGGTGGCAACGACCATGGGGATCGCCAATGCGAGAGCAATGGTAACAGCGCTAAGACGGGCGAACATTGTTAAGATTAAGAAGAGGGTTGAATGCTGAAAAAGTGCTTGAGAGGGCTGGGGATGGAGAACTTGGGATAAGGCTGCGCTGCCTTTATACCTGAGCACGTCGACCTAGACAGCTCCGCTCGACACCGGTCAAGGCCAACGTCCTCGAGCGATGTTGGCAATTAATCTTCCTGATCTGGATTCCGACATGCCCGCCGTAGTTTCCGAGGCACCGACTCCACATCGGCTTTCCAGAAAAGCAAGTGTCAAGCTGTATCTGACCATTTGAGAGGTATATGGATGGACACAGAACTCCGCGAGAACGCGATTTTCGGCTTCTTGATTGCTCCTAAATTCGAGAACTTCATAGCCGAGTTGTGGATCGAGAGTGGACGGCGGCCTAGAGTTGTTTTCACTCACAAAAAATGGGCGAAGCAGGTTGATCCAAGCAAGTCTCTCGCAAAAGTGCTCGAGTCTAGGTCCCAGTCATTGCTCGCTGAGCGGCCTGGGCCCGAACCGCAGGATGAATGACTCTGTAGTAAATCGTTAATTCGAGGCGACGACACGCCTTAGAATGCGACCTGGACACGCTAAGCTTTCATCAAAATCAGAGCACGGATCGATGTTCTCTGACGCCAACGACAACCCGGGGCGTGCAATATACCGGCCCAAGACAGACGCGGTTATCCTCGGCTGAGCCGCTGCCTCCAGCTGGAGGTCATGCAATGTCTCAGGGAATTCCCTCTTCAGGCATGATCGAGAGAAGCCGTCTGTGGCGCTTTAGAGTTGGGAAGAAGAAAAGGAAGGTGGTCATCCAAACATCGCAGCTTCCACCTCAGTCGGTAGCGATCAAAGCCTGAATAAGGTCCCTCTTCGACCGACCAAGCGAGCTAAAGACACGAAATGGATCAATTAACAGCGGTTGTTTATGCGCATATACAAGTCCATTCTCCAGAAGGCGGAGTAAAAGGAAACGGCCCGTAAGCCCAGGCTGATGCTCAGTGAGAGAGGATCAAGCCACGACATTCAAAGGGACACATCCTAGAACGATGAGTCCAGCGCCCTAGAAAAGCCAGCTGAGGAGAGATGTATAGAGTGAGGGGGAAAGTCCACGTACATAAGTGTTGCCGTTGCAGCAAACAGGCTGCTGGCTGCAGCCGTTACCACCTGCCCCAATACCGGTGAATGGGCTGCAGCTCAAACCAATCGAGGACTGTGGATTGAGGACTAATCCGAGGAGTCCCGTCAAAAGGTTGGTGTCAGGGTCGACCGACTGTCGCGTCGTCCATGTCAGGGTACCATCCATCCATATCAGAAGCAGCGCAATTACCGATTTGACCGAATTGCAGCATTGGATGCTACCGGCATTACACTGGCCCATGGGAGCCAGTCCTGGAAAGGTTTGCCTCTCGACAATATTCTTTGAGAAGAAAGGAAGACAAGGAGAGGTCAATCTTAGATCTTGTTGACGAAGGTGCCAGTGTGGGCAAACACGTACTGTATTGACCGGTGTGGCGCTCGCCAGAACCGGAAGCGCAACCAAGACGGCGGAAACACCAGAAATGAGTTGAGAGAAGAACTTCATCTTAAAATTGTGGGGTTGAGGAAGGCTCGGGTTGGGTTGGCTCGGATGGATGAGCTGTGTGTGATGCCCTCTCCTTCTCGCTCACCCGTCTTCTTATACATCGCAGCAGGAGGCCATCCTATGGTACTAGCGACGACTCGTCATAGAGAAACAGCCTTAGCAGGAGGGAGGATGGACAATAGATACTAGTTATCCCAATATGAGCGCAGTGTCGACGCGTTAGCCGTCGCAAGCCGCTCACCGGGAAGCTTAGGTTGACACCAACTTAGCACAAGTAACGCCCTGCTCGGTTACATTTGATCTGAAGCCTGTCAGGTGGGAGCCTCTTGTATGTTAAAGCTGACGTTTGCCCGACAGAAACTCAACTAAAAAAGAATGTCCTGATTTCCCAGACTTGCGAAAGGCGTCCTAGCAGGCGAAAGTGCTCACTCGTTGAACGAATGGGATACAGCCCAAGACGATACAGCACTAGACGAAGGGGCCGGAATTAGAAGTTTTTGAATTGAGCTCGAGCTTGACGAACCTTCAGAAGAATAAAGTCATCTGATGGTAAGTTCATTTCCGTCTCAGATCGACAAGCTTCGATCAAAAAGGCAAGTCCAAAACCTAGTCTGGCGGAACTCGGCATGAAGCTTGAGAACTGCTCTCGTACCCAAATCACGGCCCAAGTCTGATAGCAAAACGCTCGCTCGAGAGCAGCTACTGAGAGAAATGACTACGGTGAATACAGTAAGCTACAGATGATACAGATAGAAATCGCACTAAATGATACACTTGCAAACCTCGCACCCTCACAAAAAATAGCCGACTTTGACTGGCTTCCTAACAGCAGCAGAATTACCTTCTGCAAACTTGTAGCTAATTCGATGCGTCTTGTCCTCTGAAGAACCTTTGCGACTGATTGGTTTACTTTTCTGGTTATTTGAAATGGGTATGGAGCGGCCGAAGAAATCTGTGGGAGGCTAAATCAATTTGAAAATCAGTCGCCCTGTAACGGGGATACAGAGAAAAAGTGAGGTTACCCTGTCTGCAATATCGATGGGCTCAAGCCTGGCTTTCTTGACGTGAGAGGACCTATCCCCGTCCTCGTCGCCTCTGGCTCGCTTACTAGGGCTAGCGGTAGACCTAATTAAGGTGTTAGAAGACAATGTATACTGGGTAGTGAAACGAGTACTAACGAGGCTTCAGTGGACTGCCCAAAGAAATGGTGTTTACCGCGCTTCCCTTTCTCAACGACATCGTTTTCTCTGTCCGCGAGCTTCGCATCAACTTCAGTGGCGACGATGTGGCGGACCGCGTAGCGCGACACAGCGATATCGGACGCGCGTTTACCGTCATAGGTAACAAAGACATCTATTGGCCTAAACCAAAGGCAGAGTTGAGTGAGCCGAGCAATAAACGTGGCGTAGCAACTTACGGGTCTAATCGATACGAAAGTTGACCCTCTTCACTTCGTTCTCGGACGAAACGTAATTCGAGTGCAGTCATAATACTAACCAAACGATCCAGAACGGCTTTCTCTTCAGGTTTGATGATTTGACTATTGACCTGGCAGCACAAAACACGTTTGAGTGGCGTTCGAAGGAAGACGAGGTGCTAGGTAGACTCACTGGCCGAAGCGGTGGTGAGATGAGTCTATTGAGGAGTGGTGCCAACTCTAACTGCACGACAGGGGTGCCCCCCNAGATGTCTAAAGTCGCCGCCGTGGCGAACTGCTGCTGCACGTAACCCACGAACCAAGGTCTTGTAAATCTCTTCGTTGGCCTTGGTGGTTTGTAAATGCTGTCAAATTTAGTGAGCGACAGCGAATAGTGCTGGTATGGGGTGATGACTTGCCTCCCAATCGGCTTGGTTCCGTTCTACTCGCTCGCCGCCTCTCTCCTGGAAGAGAGGGAAAAATGGGATAATGAAGTAAGGCAGATAGTGGGCCAATGTGAAGTCCGCATCGCCGTACATCGAGGCCGAAATTAGGTCGAACGTAACGAGCCATTCGCTACCCTTTTCATGCCTAGAAAGATTGGCATCGTAGTTTCGGAGGGTAGCGTAATGACCAAAGCAGCCTACACGAGATTGAGCTAATGAACGAAGAGTGAACGTTCAAACCGACCTGTGGCAATAGCACTCTCCCTTCCAGAACCGTCGATTTCTTGGTAGAGACGAGCCACGTATTTTCCTTCCTCTTGTTCAGTCAGCCCAAGCTCCTTGACGCGCTTTTTGGATAGTGGGCTGAAAAGGCTGTTGAGGACGCTTTGAACAGAATTTTCGGCCTCCTTCATTCCAAAGGTAGCTTTGCGGATGACCGCCTCAGTCACCTCCTCTCGTTTCGCTTTGATAAACTGATACATCGCCAGCGTAAGTTGACGGACAATGCAAGAGGTTGTAGAGTTACCTGGAGTGTGTTGAGGCAACCTCGAAGGTCTCCTCGCGCCACACCCACGAGCGTGGTGAGTGCTCGTGAGTCCGCTTTCAAGGCTTCGACTGCACAGATCTCTCGGAGCCTCTTAACTGTGTGAATGTCAGAGGGCTTCGAGAACCTGATATGAAGGGCGTGAGGGCGCAGCTTCGCTATGGAGCTGGCATTCCCGTCGTTGCAAATGCATATAATGGGTCTCAAGATTGGTCGAGTGACCCGAGGATCTCGCTTTCCACCTCTTTCTGGAAAAATGTTCATGAATGTCAGGATTGCCAAAGCAAGACCGAGCATCATGGCTCACGTTTCTTAGGCTTGACTTGCGTCAATTGCACAAGTTTGTGGATAAAGGTATTAGTCTGAGTTGGGGTGAGTTCCTGCTCAGGTCGCCATCGTAGGGAAAACGTACAGCCTCGCCACTGCCAGTGGCACCATCTATTTCATCAATTATCAAGAGCACAGGTTTTGTGCTGCCCACTGTGGAACCAGCTTCTAATGTCGGTCGTATTCGATCATCGACGACTTGACCAGACCGAGCATCACTGAACCATCTATTAGATGTCGTTGTCAGAGGTGGAGGTTGAGAGCTACCTTGCGTTAATCTCCATCACTTCGTAGCCGGCCTGGCGAGCAATGACATGACCGAGGGTCGTCTTCCCAAGTCCAGGTGGACCGGACAAGAGAAGGAACTATCCGAAAGTCTCTCAGCAAGAAACACAAGGAAACTGGGGCACATGTGCGCACCTTTTCCCGTGGACGATGGTACTCATCTTCGGGAGCGCCGTCCTCGTGGTTATTCTGACGTTTGCTACCCTTCCTGCTGCGGCCAAATACGCACCAATCCCATTGTTTCAGCCAAGTCATAGCGTCTCGAGCGACACGCTCATTGCCCAGCAAGTCTGTGAACTTTCTTGGCCTATACCGATCTACCCAAAGTTCTTCTTCCACCTGGGAGTCGGCTTCAGACTTTTGCCGGGGTCGTGTGGCTCTGACAGATGGTTAGCAAACTTATAACAGAACCGAGGTCAAGCTTACTCTGTACGAATTTCTTCGGCTTTGCTGATAGCAAGGGTATCTAGTAGTCGATGTATCGGTATATCGAGAAGGTTGCCCATCCTTCTTGTTGAGTCCTTCGGAGGCCATGTCAGTTGGGTATAGCTGGGTCACCAGAATGACCTACTGAGTCGGGTTTTCGTTGGGGAGTCTTGCGCTTGAAGAACAGAGCCTTGCCATTGAATGTCATCGCTCGTACTGTAGAGTTGTTTCTCGTGGAAGGGGGTAGGTCCCCAATTTCAGATGGAACCCCAAGTAGTTCTGAGATGGTTGGAGGGTCGGTCTGGTAATCCAGATCGGGTTGCTCCAGCGCCGAACTTGAGCTTGAACTGGAAGCTTTGAGCGCGTGAATTTAGATTCTCCCTACAGAAGAAGACGAAATGTTTTCATACCAAACGTGCCCAAGCCTAAATCCTCCAGCAAGCCATTGCTTTGCAGCCCGAAACCACCCAGCGAACGCGGTGACGATTCTTCAGCCCTGGATGGTGGAAGCTCTGCAAGGAGTCCATTGGGCTCCAGTGATAGAAGTGAGGATTCTCCAAATCCGCTAGATGTCGAGCCTAGCAGCCCGTTGGAGACGAAGGTGGCCATGTTGAGTGCTAGATGCTGAAGGGACGCGTGCGTGACGAGGCGCGTTTGGTCACAGGCGTGACACCGCGTCCAGGTTGTTGTGCGAAACCTTGTCTTCCAAACTATTACCTCATAACAATTCTATCTGTCCGAGTGGCCGCTGGGGCTCTGCTTTCGTCCTCTCTATCTACAGCGATGGCCAACGAGGGGGAGAAAGGTGTGTATCTGCAGAATAAATTGATGCCCCTCTAATATTTGGCCAGCATTTCGCTCGTTAATCGAGACCATCACCAAAGATGATCCCCAGACCAAGTTATCACCAGAGGCTATCACAAGACTCACCGAGAAACTCGGAGAGATAGTGGGATATGACGCTGGGAAGGACTTTACCCCAGTGAGGAATGAACGGGGTGAGGTATGCCCATCCCCACGGCCAGAGGAAATATTGATTAGAAACTTTGGGTTGTTTACAGCTACTCAACGAGGAAGGATTGCCCATCATCGATATAACGGAGCCTCTACAATCGTCTCAGGCCGATGATTCCGTCTTCTTTGATCCTCAACCCCTCGTCTCGTTGGATAAGGTCTCAGATGCTGTCCGCGAACGTCTCCGTCTGCAACGAAACCGCATCCTCGATGCCTTGGAGCAAGAGGAGCACCAGGAAGAGCAGAAGCAGAGGCACACAGAGAAAGAACAGCTGTCGGAAGCTGTTCGGCAGCAGAAGGAGGCTGCTGCGAACGAGAAGGAACGCCTCCAACGTGCAAAGGAGATGCAGAAGAAAATGGGCAAGGCCTTGCTTCTAAATATGGCAGAATCCAAGCAGCAGGAAGAAAAGGCTAAAGAGGAGCAACGTATCAGAGATGAACAGGAAGAGGCCAGGAGAAGGTCTGCCTCGCCATTCAAGAAGAAGAATGTCACCTTTTCCGACTCACCTCAGTTATTCTCTCCGGTCAAAGAGGACCAAGCTTGGGGGGACGTTTCTCCAGGGAGAATTCAGCCGATGAAACGTCCCAATTTACTATCTGAAAAGGTGGCCGATAACCAAACGATGAAGATGAATGTAGTCGAGCGACGGCCGGCAGGAATTGCCAATTTATTGAAGCCACCAGAGCCACAGAAGGACTCTGACGATGAATCAGAGACGGACGTGGAAGAGAATAGTTTCATTTCCCTCGCCAACCTCCGTCGACACTCCCCTCCGCCTCCTAGTCCTCCTTCATCGGACAATGAACAAGAAAGTGATAATGAATTGGAAGAAGAAGTCGACTTTGACCAAGCGACTTTGCAACGGCAAGTCGAACTCGAATATCATCGAAAGCGAGGGACGATTGGGCAGGACGCGGCCTCTCTCATACAATCAACCTCAGATGCGGGCACTGAACATAATACAGTATGTCTCTACTATGCTTGAATGAAACCTACTTGCTCATATCTCTGTAGGAAGATACCCTAGGGATATCAAAGGGTGACTCGCTCAAACCCGCCATATCCCATTATCGCGCGAACCGTCTAGTCTCTGCATATGGCGCCACCAATCCTTCCCAGGCTGCTAGCGACTTTATCGTACCGGCCGCTTCTGCCCGCACTATGCAAAATGCCATCAGAAGAGGGAAGCTGGATTCGGATGGAAGCTTGGTTGGAGGGGAGGACGACAGTGCTAGTGAGGCCGAAGACGATGCCATGCGAGAAGTTTTGGAGCTCCTCAAAAAGGGTGAAATCTATAACATTGGACCGAACGGCGATCCCATCTACGTCCTACCCAAAGAAGATGCCTCCACATCGACCGCCAACCCGACAGAAACTGTCACCGCACTCGGACTGCGGGAGGATCCAAACAAACTCCCTCCTCTGCCCACCAAAGTCCCGGCGTCCAAATTCAAACTCTCTCGCCTCGCGGCGGGTCGACCTTCTCAGGTAGCGGAGACACCTTCAGAGTCCAGTACGCCGATTACCCATCAAGGGAGGTCTTCTCCCAAAGGCGCGAGTCCCCTCACCTCCCCTGCACCGATCAATGCTACCTTAGAGCCTGTCACCATTGACTCACCGTCATTCGCGCCTCCTCCTTCAGCAGCGAGTGGCTCTGCAGCCACATCTCCGCCGGTCTTCTCCATGATTGTGGAGTCGCCGTCATTCCCTCGCCCTACTGGGAAACCCCAGCCACTTTCGCAGCTACCTCTCCCAGCCCCTGCGCCAGTTGTAGAAAGGAGGTCAACTCGACCAGAACGACCACCGACGGTCTTAGCCACGACCGTTCGAGAGTCGAGACCACCCCAGAAAGCCGGGACCCCTGCAGACAGTAATCCAAGAAACACGACCCCCGAATCGCCAAAGAAAGTGTCAAAGTTCAAGAGAGAAAGGATGCAATGAACTCATTCGTATTTTGAAATATGTATCATTTAGTTGCGATTGGAAACCAAACATGTACTAGTACACCGTTTAACTTGCTTTCGACAAAAACCGCGTCGAACACATGAAAAAAAATGACAAATATATAGGATGCTTGAGAATAATACCCTTACAAAAAAGGAGAAAACGGTATTCTAATGTCGAATAATTGAAGAGAGCCCCAAAGATGAGACTACCTATGTACGAATGATGCGCAGTGTGAATGGATTAGTGGAATGAAAGTGCGAATAGATAAAATAATGCATTGTGTCCGTGGTCCATGTCACTCAATATCGACTGACCAACTCCCGAAGAGATTGTACCACTTCAGTCATTGTCGGGCGGTCGCGTGGATCCTGTGCCCACATACGATCTATGAGGTCTACAACCTCAGGGCACCATTGTTTTCGAAGGCCAGCAACGGAAGGTCTAGAAAAGTCAAATTTAATTAACTGCCGGGAACTAGAGAAAAAGGAGACATACCGTTGTTTCTTCGCGCCCACTACATCATAGATGGCATGCTCGTTCATCCCCTGTGACACATATTCAGTTTTTTTTGAACTGTCAGAAAGTGGCATTTACAACAAGGCTTACCTCCCATGGGAACTGTTTGTTGGGTAAATGCCATTGAAGCATTTCCCAAAAGACCATCGCACAGGAAAAGACGTCAACCTTGTGGTTGTAGCATGGATGGGCGGTCCATAACTCGGGAGCCTGCCAGTTCACGGTCCCCACGAGACTGCGGACCATTGAACGAGTTGATTCCTTCACCTTGGCAAGGCCAAAGTCTGCGATTTTGGCAATTCCCTTGGCGGTGATGAGGATATTTGATGATTTGCAGTCGCGGTGAATCACAGAGGGTGTCCGCATGTGCAAATACTCCAAGCCAGAAGCGATGTCGAACATCATGCGCAACTGTCGTATCGGTGTTAGATCAATATCCTGTCAACAGAAAACAAACGACATACCACTTTGTGCAGACTTGGAGCATTGACATTCCGAATGTAGTCGAAAAGATCGCCATTTGAGCATAGCTCGCTGACAATCATCACTGGAGTTTCCTTCGTGTTCTCCGGAATACTAACGCCGAGCTAGAAACCAAGGGTAAGGGAACAGATCGATTGATAGACTTGACTGACACGTACGAAGCGAACAATATTAGGGTGGTCGAATCCTCCCAGGAGCTTTAACTCCTTGATATCCACTGACAAGATGTTAAAACCAGATACTGTAACCCAATCACTAAGATACTCACTTGCACTCAGCGTCCCACGGAACTCAGCGATGGCAATACGACGACCTTTGAACTTGCCGATGAACACGTCCTTGAAGCCACCACTGCCAATCTTCTCCAACTTCGTGATCTTCTCTGGGGGGATTTCGCGGTCTTCCAAGCCCAGGCTCTCGAGATCAAGTTCCAACTCTTCTTCTTTCTCYTTCCCAGGCACTGCTGGCGTTCGAGGTTCATCAGTGTGGATCTGGTGAGATCGAAGGAGGACGGGAACAGTGGATGCGCTGGACCGTGTCTTCCTTCCGCGCCTCGTTGTTGAGGGCGGTCGTACGGTRCCAGTCGAGGATGGYGACGAAAAACCGGTGGCRTAGCGGTCCCTCCATTGCAGAAGGGCTTCAGCGAGGTCCCGCTTGTTACCAACTGGTTCGAGGTTGCGACTCTCRCAGAGCCGCACGAGGTCATTTTTCCGAAGGCGGGTCAAGGACTTGGTAGTTGCGGCGGTCAGGTCCACTGTGAACAACAAGGTCAGAGACGCTTTTCGAGTTGAAGGGAACCACTGCTCACCGTCGTCATCTTCCATTACCTCGTCTTCATCAGGCTCCTCCTCTGCAACTTGGTCGCTCTCTTCCACGTCTTCCTCCACCTCGTCATCCACCCCAGATTCGTCTTCGTCAATGATTTCATCGGCTGTMTCCATGTGAACATCTTCATCACCAACGACCTTGCCATTTCTGAGCCTCCTGGGCTCTTCGACAGTAATTGTCACCTCGTCATCATCGTCAACGTCCGGGGCCTCTGCTTCSTCCTCTTCYTCCTCGTACTCGTCGTCGCCTTGATTGGCCTCGCAGCTATTGCCACGTCGCTGTCTYAGACGCTGTCGCATTGGTGTTTGACGAGCCTTCTTTGAGAGCGGCGGTGGGGTRAGAGATGCTATGGAGACAAGTTCGTCAACTTCATTTTCTTCGTCGACGTCCTCTGGCTCTTCAACTTCTTCCTCTTCCTCTTCCTGCTGGGATTCTTCAAGCTCCTCCTCGCTCTCCTCTNCCNCANNNCATCCTCTTCCACATCCTCTTCGTCCTCCTTGCCCTCCTCCTCCTGACTAGGCACCTCCAGATCAGATTCCCTCAAGCTCTTGATTTTCCCTTTTGCCCTGCGCATAGGCGTAATTCGAACAGGTTTGTGCGCAGWACGACCTTGTTCGTCTGAAGACCTTGGTTGAGCTCGGACTTTTCCRTTTCGTTTCGCAGTCGGGGTGCTTTCCGGGTCGTGGTGACCGTCTTGTGAGGAGCGGGGTTGCTCCCTGTCCTTGCTACGCAGTCGACGAGGACTTAGTTGCGGRAGCTCGTCRAGTTCGGTTAGGTCGCTTTCATCCACGGCAGAGGGCTGAACATCCCGCTCCTTCTCCTTGCTATGCCGCTTTGATGATGAGCCAGACTTCGTAGGAGCAGCTTCGTCTGTGAACTCCACTTGCTTRGCCTTTCCTTTTCCCTTCCCTTTGCTGTTTGCTGAAGTTGGGGTYCGAACATCGACAGGCGTAGGCGCTGAAACTTTTCTTGATCTGAGTTGGTGGAAAGGGAATGTCCGGCCGACGGTTGATGTGGCGGCCGTAGATGTGCTCGGAGATGACCGATTGGAAGTTCTTTGTCTAATCAAGTGGTAAATTTAAAAAGGACTAGATGATACACAACTGAAAGACGTACTTGGAAAGTGTGTCTGTGTTGATTCTTAATGAGCCTTTCCGTTTCAAAGATGGGACGGTTCCATTYGCATTCGATTGAAGAACATTTCCAAGCGACATGCTTCGGCCTTTGATGGGYCTGGGTGGGGACTTGACAATGGTGTTCATCGTAACACGCCGGCGCAGGGGGGAGGGAAGCGAACCGGAGGATGGCTCCTCTTCATCGCCAGCCACGTTTCCATCGTCACTGGAGTAGTCCGATGACCTYCCTGGTGGCGAAGACGGCGGCAACGAGGCAGCCTCCTCGTCTCGTGCATCGAGGATGACTTGAATGATTTCCGCCTTGGTCATTAATTCAGGATCTTCAGGGAGATTTCCGACTTTATAGAGTCGGACCAGATCACCCTTCTTGAGTCGGTTGAGTTGAGAATATTGAGCTGAATAGAGCAAATAATCATCGGCTAAAAACAACTGAGCATTGTGTATACCCAAAGTAGGATACAAAAACTCACTAGAGTCATCCTCGTCATCCTCTTGGTCCTCGTCCTCTTCATCACCCTCCATTTCCTCGCCCGAGTCAGTCTGACTTGAGCATTGTCTTGAGGGTGGATCAAGCTCCATTTCACTGGCCTCTGACTCGCTATCTTCGCTGGTGCTGGTGTARTGCTTCGTGATTGTGATGGTGGACCGTTTTCTTTTGTGGGAACTACGCGTCGGACGGCCATGACCATGCGCGTTCTCATTAGTGCTCGCGACGCGTTTCCGTTTGACTCCAACCTGGACCGGGTGACTTGACTCGCGCATTCTCGTATCCTTCTCMGTACCGCTGTCGGGGAGCAATGCTCGGGACTGTAGACGACGGAGGTTGTGCAGAGGGACCAGGACAGGTCGATTTGGTACGGGGGAAGATATGAACTCTGCAGCCAGGCTGCGGGAGGAGGTTCGAGAATGGGCTCGTCGAAGGGGGTACTTTCTACGAGATGAGGGCTTCAGGCTGGTCGTCGGAGGCGTTCTTTGCTGGGGTGAGCGACGTTGATGAGCCATAACCTGGGGGCCAAAGTATGGGGATCTATAGGAGCTAGAATCAGCCCTCGAGCCACTGAAGGCGCAAGTGATGTTCTATGGCGATATCCTTGAGGCGTATCTTCACCGTTGATGGCTTGAATGTCGTCGCCGTTGCGGGCGGTCCTTCGTCGTCGTTGAGCTCGTCGTTGCTGTCGATGTTCACTTTCTGCTTTGTCTACGGCCACAGATCAACACAAGCACAAGCAAACACAGGTGGCAAACTGAATCACATGATCAAAGGTGTACACAGGGCTGGCCGGAGAAGCCGTGATGCCATCAGACATGCGGCTCACGACCCGACGACCCTGGTTAGACCCTGCGCTCATTTCCTTGAACGATTATCCGCTCCAAGGCCAGGCATATCCRCCGTGACCCGTCGGGGGACGTGAAACGCATRYTGATGACGCCCTTTGGAATGAGGACGCAGACTTGTATACTTCCAATCCATTCCTTTGAGCCCAGAAATGGACAATTCGTAGCAATGGCCAAATTCGCTCTCAAACAAACGAAATTCTCAATCGGGAAAGCATAAGCCTTCCCCCAATTTGAGGCAGGTTTCGTTCGCCCCCGTCGTGATACTTAAGAAATGGCCTGTCATTCTCCCCCCCNGCTGATATCTTCCCATCCACAATCATGCTGCTCCGATTTACGTCCCCCGACATGCTCAACACGTCGCTCATCGACGTCGCCACGGGCGAGCGGGCATTCGAAATYACAACAGAACTCCTGCCAGARCTGGCAAGAACCCCATCACCTGCCGGTTCTGAGGTTTTCTCAGGAACGTCGTCCGTTGTCCTTACACCCTCAGCTCCYTCSTCCTCCACTTCGTCGGTGCACTGGGCCCGGCAGCAACGCGATTCTCAGTCGTCCAACCCCAAGGAATGCCCCGACCTTCGGCGGACAAGAATCTCGGATCCTTCGGGGAAGACTCTTGTCGATGTAATGTGGAAAGGCCGGCACCCAARCATCACCATTTGCGGTGAAAAAGTCGGTGCTCTCACAGCGCTGTTTGGGTCATCCTCAATACGCTTTATGCCCAAAGTTCTTGCCATTCCAACACGGTTTGACACCGAGTATGTTTGGCTCGCCACCGCCGACTCCCTTTGCGTAAGTCCTTGTTTCGACTTCTCATTTTCCATGTCATTGACCTCGGCAATAGCTCTTCGACTATGATACGGATACTGTTCAAGGGTCTTTCCATCAAAACTGCATAAGACTTCCTACTCCACTGAAGTCCAAATCCAAACCGTCCTCCCCCACTTCTTCCAGCTCCCTCAAGCGAAAGCCATCCCTTGCTACCAAACTGTCCCTGATGTCRCCGTCGAAGTTCAATGTCTCCTCTCCCCCATCTTCCCCAATAGACGATGAACCACAATCACCAAARTCTCCAAGCTCTTATACGCCGAAATCTACTTTTATTCCTACACATTTTCCGGGAATTGGTTCCAACTATCTAGAATTCTCGTCACATCCTCTCGCTCAGGACGTTGAGATAATTTGTGAGTTCTTGTTCCCATTTTGGAWATYCCAAGTAACTTACCATCCGGTTTTAGTATCCTTCCTAATGATGGAAATCCTCCGCAGGGGACGATTTGCGCTAACACCGTACACATTTGAGAACCCGACATCGATGTGGGATGCGCGCCCGTCATTCCTACGGGGACTGCGACGSAATACCGTATAGYCCACCYTTTTCACTTTATCGACGGACCTATAGCNACTTTCGGGGCTGGATCCATGTTTTTCGATATTCATGACGGATTCGTCCTCTTCATTGAMCTCACTCAGCATTGTAGCCTTGCATACCCAACTAGCATTACACTCCTTATCTCTGTAGCNNNNANNNTTCATTCACGTCCGGAATCATGTACGCAATCTSTTAAACTCCATAAACACATGAATAACATTAAATTGGGCAAAATATAGTTGAGGGGAGAGCTGTCGAGACTCGCACAGAAAGAGSTCAAGGAGATTYTGCCATGTGACCAGGACCAATCAATACTATTGATCGCGCTCTCATTTTTGCTTGANCCCCRAGKCTAGTTACTGCAATCTCTCAAACTCCCATATCGCCTCAATAAAAATGGTCGTCTCATTGYCAACAACCCAGGCCTCCCAACAGGCAACRGCCCACAAGAAAAATAGGCGAAAAATCCACCGAAAAAAAGGTCCAACRCCCGGAACGAGCAAGGYCGCAGCCGACCCCTCGTCCTCAGGGCACAATGAGCCCGACGACGARGTGGAAATGAACGACATAACCGAGACCGCAGACCTCCCCGAAGGCTTCTCCTCGACGCTATTCCCCGCACCCCAAGCTTCCTNCTCTGACGACGACGACGAACTCATGATCGATGCTGATCCATCTGTCYCCACCAACGCCCCSCTCTTCCCTCCTGCCTCTGCTAGTGCMCAAAAGACGCTGCTGCGCTCCGARACCAGACGTATWCCAATACCCCCRCAYCGCATGACACCGCTGAAGAAGGATTGGGTCAATATCTTTGGACCTCTTACCGAAATYTTGGGTTTGCAAGTCCGTATGAACGTWCAACGGCGGTGCATCGAGATGAGGGTATGTMCACCTTTTCTTTCCAGTTTCTAGGCGCCCTRTTCTGACAAGCTYYGACGGTATATCTGTTATCTGAATTGCAGACATCAAAACACACCAAGGACRTCGGTGCGATCCAAAAGGGCGCTGATTTCGCCAAAGCYTACGCKCTCGGGTTCGACGTCAACGTGCGTAGCCTGTTTCCTCGAAACACGAGATACCCGCAACGCAGTGCGATTCTGATGAACGTTTCGACTTGTAGGACGCYATTGCGCTTCTGCGATTAGACGACCTATATCTCGATTCATTCGAGATCAAAGATGTCAAGACWCTACACGGCGACCATCTGTCTCGGGCGATCGGTGCGYTCACTTGGCTGTCGCTGCAAACACTAACKTTRACATATCCACTGGCTGTTCCGCTGTCTAGGACGAATCGCTGGTCAAGACGGCAAGACAAAGTTCACCATCGAAAATGCGAGTCGGACACGAATCGTTTTGGCAGATACGTGAGTCCTCGGGGTTTTTTTGTTTTTTTCGTTGCCCTCGATCTGATGATGTATCAACGTAGGAAAATCCATATCATGGGTTCTTTCCAAAACATCAAAATTGCAAGAGACGCCATCGTCTCGCTCATTCTTGGCTCACCACCAGGAAAGGTGTACAGTGGTCTCAGGACTGTCAGCGCGAGGATGAAGCAGCGCGCACTTTAGAGAGATAGATAAGAGCATCTTGTGTATATTTTCCTCCATTCGATGATACAGTGTTTAAGCGCACCGCTCGACGGATGCGGATGTCAACCGTGACTATACAGTAGTGAATATCCATTTCCAAAATATCCGTTTCCAAGACATGGGACGATCGTCACAACATCACTTTTACATGGACAAAATGCCGGCAACGAGACCTCCGAGGGCAAGGACAGCTCCTGTACCAACAGAAGCAAGTTCCATGGCACCACTGCCTGCGCCCCCTGCGGTATTGGTATTGGTGGACGCGGGAGCGGTACCGGTCCTGGTTGCGGTGTTGGTGTTGGTGTTGGTGTTCGTTCCACCGGTAGTGGTGGAGCTACCACTTGTGCCTCCGTTACGGGCATTAGCCTAAGAAGGAATGGTATTGTCAGTCAGTCTGGAGGGCGTATTACAAACGCAAGAAGCCAGCTTACCTGGAACTGCTCGAACGTCCGCTCAGCGCTGGGGTTAATGGCGAAGACCATTCCGCCAGTGCAGTGGCTGAAATCATGAGAACAACGTTGAGCGGGGAGGAGGTCAAGCAGCGAGAACAGGTAATAGCTTACTTGACGGGGGCAGTTTGAGCGCAGTAGAACCACAGAGGGGCGGTGGCGTTCTCAACGACGTAGTTCACCACCCTCGGCTCGTCCGTAGTTTCGAGAGGGATGAAGCCAGAGTCCTCGCCGTCCGCCAATGGGGAGCATGGGGTGGCAAAGGAAGACTGTGTCACGGTCTATGGGGAACATAGGTTAAATGATGTATTAAAAGACCAAAGGAAGAACAACGAACGTGGTTCTTAGGGTAGCTGTTGACAATGGCAACGTTAGCGCGCAGTTTATCAACTTTGAGGAAGATGGGTACTTACAAGGTGAAGACGATGGTGTCACCTTCCGCAGCAGTAACGCTGGAGGGGTTGAAGGTGAGCTGAAGAAGAAAAGGTCAGACGGCGTTTGGACAGAGATTCGATATCAACTTACGCCACCCTGACCAACAGCGACTGGGATGTCGGCAGCAGAAACGGCCAAGGGCACCAGAGCAGCGAGCGCCAAAGAG
Organism: Candolleomyces eurysporus; assembly: GCA_027579435.1. Taxonomy (NCBI): domain Eukaryota; kingdom Fungi; phylum Basidiomycota; class Agaricomycetes; order Agaricales; family Psathyrellaceae; genus Candolleomyces; species Candolleomyces eurysporus. The sequence goes on along the minus strand of JANBPK010000708.1, from coordinate 164,994 downwards.
AAATGCATCGTGTCGTGAATCTGGGTAAATAAAATCGTAATGCGAGCCTACAAAGAAAGGCGAGGTGAGTACAAAAGAATGGTGAAGGACAGAGACTGGGACGCACTCTGCTCGGTTTCTAGGGTGATGGAGAGGAGGAGGAAAGGATGGGAGGTGGGAGTGAGGCAATTCAGCCCGTCTAGCACCCTTTATAACGGGTTGGAGACGAAGGGACATCATTCCCACAAATGGTAAGGCGAGCCGTGAATCTGAATTGGAGAAGTATAATTGGAGGATGGCTTGGCCAAACGGACGAATATGTGTCATGATTCCACATTATGGCAGGCATCGCCTATGCCCCACCCCCGTAGTCACCTTTAGGTCTTCTTCTAGATGCTCGTCACAGTTGAGACGCTGCGACTGCCTCGCCTTCACGACCCGAGAAAGAACATAGAGAAGAAGTCCCTCATTAAGTGACAATCCTGRAGGTAGAGGGTCTTTGTTTAGTAGRATAACCAGTGGGAGTGTTGGAGAGGTAACTGCGCASGAAGTAATACAAAAGATCAYAATCAGACCCGGCATACGAAATACTTGTTACACGTACCTGCCTGCGTCTCCAGACCCATAAGTAAAAACAGACTAGAGTGGGAGAATGGAAAGTTATAAAAAGGTGAAGAAAAGATAAATCTTCACTGTTGCCATAACAGAATGACGGAATAGTGGGGCATTCACGGATATCGTGGCAGTGAGTGCGCACTGGCGAATCACGGATAGAGGCTTGGCATCCTTCCGTGAAGCCCTGTKAGGTTGCTGTGTGAAGCCCCAGGTTAAAGTTGCTGAGCTGAGCGATGCGACAAGTCATGGTTGCCGAACATGGCTAAGTCCAAGTTGTGGCACTCGCGGCGTAAGCCTCGTGACCATGTTATTTGAACACATTTTGTCACCGGGCCGGCYRCCCGCTTACTCTGTATTCACCGTCATGGCCTCCTCCTCAGCACGTCTGTTTTTTGCTGTCGGGCGTTTGTCCTCGGCCCCAGGACCGCAGTTGCTGCGCTCTACCAATGGCCTCAGAGGTCACCACGCTAATAATGCCATGCTCAGCAGACRTGCTCGGAGTTTCCACTTGACAGCTCCTCGAGCCGCTCTGTATGCCAACCCTGATGCCGAGGTGGGTGTTGCGACGTTTCGTATGAATTTACCATGACTGAATTAAAATTTGTATCATAGGCATTCAAAAAGGTCGTTGAAACYAAAGACCGAATCGTGCTCGTCGACTTTTATGCCGAGTGCGTTGCATCCCCTCGTTCGTGTCCTAAGATRGTCKTAGACCCTGCTGTGGGGAATGAACCACGCGGGTCTAAATCGGCGCACCACGAGCAGCTGTCTAYCCTCCCGAATATCCGCCCGTCCATCTATCCATTTTCACTTAATCAGACTTTTTCCAACGGCGTACTGACACATATTCGTTCCCAGCTGGTGTGGCCCATGTCGGCAACTGTCTCCACTCATCGAAAGGTTGACTGCAGAGCCTAATAAGTCAGGTTCTGGCCTCCCACTGGACCTTGTCAAAATCGACACTGACAGTGAAGAGGGTTCAACAATAGGTGCCCATTTCAAGGTACGCCACCGAAACGTTTTCCCTCCGAGTTTCATCTCCCTTCTTCCGATTACGGTGTGTTACCCCCACCCGTCCCGACGCCATCCAGAGCGACGCTAGGCTGTGTTCAGCGTTCATTTGATCAGTTGGATTTAATATGCTCAAGTGATGGATGGACGTTGGGCGCATAATAACACTTTCATTCAATATACCCTGCCTKGCCAGTTCCGCTGATCTGATTTCACTGACGACGATCCCTACCTCTTGTTTTCCCCCTCCTTACCGCCCATCGGCTTCTACATATCAATCCAGGTATCCGCACTTCCTACAGTGATCGCCTTCCGAGACGGAGCGCCTGTAATACAGTTCCGGGGGGCAATCCCAGAAGCTAGTTTGAAGAGGTTCATTGACGAGCTGTGAAAATTCATTTTTCCCCTATGTTTTTAATTGGCACAGGCCCGAATAACTGCATACAATGTGCCTGCCCTACATACGTACAGCGTGATAGCCATCATCATCAAAGAAGCAAGGCACAGCAGCGGGGGAGGCAAGGAAAGGCAGAAGTAGTGCACTCGGTTTCTCCGATATTCATGCAGAGCACCCAGGCCTCTGTGCTTCAGTGCTATTTAATCCGACACACCTCGTCCTTGTACTTGGGTCCACTAATGGGATCCCTATCACCCCGCTGTAGTTCACACCTGCGATTGGTTCGAAGAATTGTATCGATTTTTGGGTTACTCGCATAAATACGGGGGAGAGGAGATGGGAAAAGGAAGTGTTTGGCCAAGCAGACGGCCTAGATGTACAAGCCAGAGTATAACGAAAACGAGAGTAAGAAGAAGATAAAGAGAAGTATGTAACAAGCAGAGAGTAAGCAAGTAAAGAAAAAGACAGAAGGCAGACTGATTTCCCGTCCGAAATCCACAAGAATGATAAGAAAGACTTGACTGACTGCACGCTCCCACCGATTACACCCACGCACCAAAGGGCCCAAGGAAAGGAAGAATGTACACGCATGCGGGAAGGGCGGAGGGAGAAAGGGTGAGGGATAACCATAAAGATAACAAGAAAAAAGGAGTGAGAAAGGACAGACAAAAGGTGTCGTCAGCGGCACCTAAAAGGGAACAGACAGAACGCAGTGAAGAAACGAGTGAAAGAAGAGAGAGCCTAGAAATCGCTGTCACGGTGATGGCTGGAAGGGAGGGGCAGTGCATGTCGCTTGGGGAGGGGTTTGTTGTGGAAAAGGTACTTGTGTGATGGTAGTACAGCATGTGCAGGAAACAAAGCATATTGACGACTGGGAAGGATAGCAAATAAGTAAGAAGATGCCAGATGTGTGAACCTGCCCCCGTACGGGCGTCTATGGTAGGTGTAGGTGAGTGTAGGGGGTCAACGGGGTCTCGAGCGATAGGGTAACAATACTGTAAGTACCCGTGAAACCCTCAATGGGCGGGGAGGAGAGGCTGTGGCACATTCGACGGGAGGAAACGGCGGGTAGGGTATAGCGGTTGGGAGTGATGGGCAGTCAAGTATGAGAAAAGGAAATTCCGGACAGGGCCAGCGAAACGATCACTGAATTGAGCAGCATTTTCCTGTTGCTTGCTGTCCGTACGGATCTTCTGCGCGTCCCACTGGTCCCCATACTGACGGTACCTGGAGAATGGCAGCCAGCGATCAGCGAGGAAGGCACATCTATCAGCAACGACAACATACCAAGTGATCTTTGGTGTTTCTGCAGTAGGCGATGAGGCTGGAAGGGCCCAGTCAGCAAAAAGTTGGGAAACTGGGACGAAAGGGATGCAAAGGACGAGGAAAAGCTGTTTCAGATGCGTACCTTGCACTAGCTTCGCTCACTTTCACTCGTGGTCTCGCCAAATCCTCCCTTAGCCGTTGGTTGTGTTCCAGCAGACGTCGAAGCTTGAGCTCTGACATTGACTGTCGACCGCCGCCACGGTTGCTCATGGTGAATGTTGCTTTTGAGAGGGGGGAAACGGGTAAGAGGTCTCGACTGGGGGTGTCGTGGGGAGAGAAAAGGTGTCGGACACCTGTGACTGTTGACAAACAACGTCAGATCTTTGTAACGGGCCCGGCCAGCGCTGGCAAGGGTCTCAAAGGGCGCCTTACCTCAGTAGTCGGGCTGGAGATGAGCTCGAGGTCAGGGACAAAGCGCGGAAGCAGGCACGTCACGGGGRATCCACNAGGAGTAGAGGTGGTGGTGGAATGGGAAGCTGATATTTTGGCGGTTGTCCCTGACAGGCAGGCATGTGAACAACGCATCCAAATTCAGCAGTCCACATCACGCTATCCTTAAACTCAAATAAACCCTGCTATGGGCAGTGGTCTCCCTATAACGCCGTGTTGCCAATTCCTTTGATATATATATACGGTGTAAGACGTGTGTACGAACTCTGCCCATAAGGTTGAGCATGCTTTGCGGCCATCCAATGTATCTAAGCATAAATTGACGCAAACGAAAGACGGAGCGGAAAATATACAAGAAAGCACAGAAACAGAGAAATTAGCCACTATCTCTGTGTGTAGATTAGAATAAACCTCTGGATCAAAATGTTGTGAAAGCCCTCTGGCTATCGCTGACGGTAAAGAGCGTGGGGGGGGNAAGAGGCGGACGAGGTATCAGGTGTGATAAAGGTATATGGCAGGCGGTCGAGTGCAAGGGGAAGCGAGAGAACAAGCTGTCCGGATAAAATGTGCTGCAGCCGAGCGCCGTGCCYTGTGTCTCTGCGGCCAGTGTCGTCGGGGGAAGGGTGGGGTTTGGACAAAGGGGGGGAGGAGGGAGGTGCACGATGCATTTGGTTCGAGATACGGCGACGCTTCACATAACATTGCAGTTGCATCCTTTCGCTGGAGGTGCGTAGGGATCTTCACCCTTTCCAACGGGTCCCCATACCGAAGGCACCTGGAAAAAAGTGAGGGTAAGTCTCAGGTTCGAAAGGGGCGTCCCGAGCGGAGGCGCGGACGACAGGGGCTGTAGAGCCGGGGCAAACGCGACATACGAGATGATCTTTCGTCTGCTTGCAATAGCGAATAAGACTGCACGATAAAGAGGGTGAGATACGGGTGTGAGAAGGCAGGGGCTGGAGAGAACACACTTTGCACTGGCTTCGCTAACTTTTACCCTCGGCCGCGCCAGATCTTCTCGTAGCCGCTGGTTGTGCTCCATCAGCCGTCGCAGCTTGAGCTCTGACATGGATTGCTGTAATGTCTGGTATCAGCAGGGCTGTGAGAGGGAGGAAGAGGGGCCTGGCAGACTTTGTGAGGACGGGAGTTCATGATGGATACCGACAGAGAAAGCGAGAGAAGGCGGTAAAGAACGAGAAAGGGCGGTTGGCCTGCAAAGCAGAAACAAGGAGAGAAACGAAGCAGAGGAAAATGGCGGCTTTGACACGAAAAACGACGGACAAGGAATTCTAAACGACGACCATATCAGCGGAGTTTCAATTCCCTGATTGTCCCTCATCTCTCCATTCCTCCTCCTTCTCCCCGCAGAATGTCCCTGTCTGCCTCCAGAGTCATGCGTAAGTGCCGTCAGCGGTCAATTGCGTTTTTAATTATGTTTCTACAGGCTCTACTCGCAAAGAGAACATCTGGACACGTCCTCCTCTCGCGGGGAGCACCCCTCGTCCAGGCCGCATCCATCACGGATGTTCTAAAATTCTACGCACGCAATCGCGACCCCAGCGCTCCCACGAGCACCATGCGTGCAAACCGGATGACAAGACCCTCTCGAACGACGTCCTTTTTCACCGCGAAGAAGAAGGCCAACAGGTTCAGGACGTCTTTGATACTCGCTCTGATGCGAGCGACGACCCAGACTTGCTTTTTACCTGGGATACCGAGCAATCGCTTCTCTATGACCTGATGGAGGAGGGGTATGTGGTGCCACCCACCCGTCTTCTTTTCCCACCCGCGAAAGGCTGCCAACTGACTGCGCTCTTTCTCCTCCCGCTCTCATCGCATATGATGACCTGATAGCCCCAGAGAATCGGACCAAGATAGGCTTGATCTGCTCGTCGACTCCCTTCAGGCTCCGCTCGACGCAAAGAGAGCCGAGCTCAGGCAAGAGATCGCTCAGACCTTTGTACCTGCTATGCGTCATGTTCACGGCCTGCACAAAGTGCTCAGCGAACGCGTCGACGTCACGTACGGAAAGGGCCTTAAATTCTTCAACGACGCCTGCAAAGACTTGGAGGCTGCTACTCTCGCTGAATATGATGAAATAGTCGATGCTTACGAGAAAACTCGCGTAAACATGCACTATATCTCGCTGTCCTCTGTCAAAGTTGCTCATAGCCTTTCATTTTACTCTGTGACAGGCCAATATAGCAAACCTTATGGAGCAGCTCAAGGCCGAGTATACCCTTCGAGATCAACTATGGCTGGAGCTGGAGAGAAAGATGAACGAAATTGGTATATTGCCTTACGAGCTGCACGTCTACATGACGTTTAACTTGGGCTAATTGTGCTATACGTCCCTGTCTCATAGCTGACTCGGCCATAACGGAAGTCCAAGACACGCCTGCTCAGGTGGAACGCACTATAGCTAAACTGGAGAAGTACAGTCAAACGATGGAGAAGGACGGCAAAGAGTCAAACATCTTTTCTGAGAAGCACATTAAGGACTTGATCAACAAGCTTCACGTCTGATAGCCTCTACTATTGCGTTGCTTGCTCTTCACTCGCTGGACAGCCTCTCGGTTACCTCGTTTCTTCTGTTTCATAGCTTTTGTATTTTTCCGTTCTTCATCCCTTGGTGCAAAATGGAATCTTTTGGTGAGTACCGTCTAACGTTTCCCCTGCCCATGTTCTAAAAGCCGTTCTAGACGCGTTAAAATGCCCCTGTGCTATTAACCTCACCCCTGTTATTAAACACTGCACCTTGGGCTGTTCGTTCTGATAATGTCCTGTTTCAGAAGGTTGGTCACAGCGTTCACGGAGCTGTACCAAGCCGTGACGGCCTCTACACCTCCTAAGATCTGGCTCAGTCTATAGGCTTCGAGCGTCAAGTTTCACCCTTACCAGCTTCTGTGGTTGCGTTTTTCCTGAACGAACCTTCGCGAATTGTAACTGTCAAGACGTGCGTGAATACTCAAAGCGGAGGGGCGAACAGAACTCTAAACGGACGAAAAGTAAACCACCGGAAATGATTACAGGGGACAACGACCCGTCTTCTGGAACGGGATCCCTCATCCCTTGGTGGCGTTCCAATCTTAGCTCACATAAAATTTGAATTTTGAAGGCGATGCAAGATGCGTCTTCCCTTTCAATCTCATATTTCTAGTTATCACTCAACCCTACTCCGTATATATACGGCCTCGTGCTGTCTGTCGACCTCGTGTATTTCATCGTACAAGCTTGACTGAATTGAAAACTCTATCAAGTAGTAAGCCACTCCGGAAAGAAATTCGAGAATTCTTTGGACAGGCCCACTCTGTCGGCGCTTTCCACACTGAAAAGCCCTACCAAAGGTACCAGTGAGGTGAGGGGATGTGAAGGTGGCCAGTGCTGTGAGCTCCGACCATCGCCTGCGGTTCGTTTCGTAAAAAATAGGAGAAACGCGCTTGGCCCTGCCTCGTCAAATACCCAGCGCTCAGAGCAGATTGGTTCGTAAATCTGGATGCAGCTAATAACGGCGGGACAGTGATTGCAGAAAGCCTATTTTTCCCAATGTCACGGACAGATAGCCGATACAGCCTACCATCTGGGGAAGTTCTCAATTGTAACTGGCCTAGACTTTCTCCAGCGTCGCCATGAGGCCCTCACACTCCTCAAAGATATCCGGTAACTCGACAGAAGACTACGCGCCACAGGCTTTAGGGTGGATTTAGTCTGAGGAATGACATGAGCGCTAGCGCTCATTGCCCAATGAATTCGAACCTCGAAACGGGGACAATTTATCCAACCGCTCAAAGAGAGCTAGATACTCCCCGCTTTGGAATAGCGTGATAAGAGAACACGAAATGTAACCGATAGGAGAAAGAACAAAGAGATCCCGGTTGAGTTGGGGTGCGGCGTCGCGGGGTGTGTCGGCTAGTCATGCCAAGACGCCGAATGGTGGTTGGCCCTGTGTGGGCGCGGAAAGGTGCCGAAGATCGAGGACGTTTCTAGGGCCGCTGACTCCAATGAGATATAAATCCTCCATCGAGAGAAAGGGAGCCGGGGCGAGCGTTGTTTGGATCAAAACTGGGGTGCACTGTGTCTGCTTGCCTGTCGGTGATTTCACTACAGATTCTGTTCGATGTTCTGAAAAAGGAATTTTGCGGTTCAAAGTACACATGCACCTGTGTGCAATGAGCATATCAACGTACGGGTTTATAATCTCAGAGACCCCGCTGAAAATGCCTGACTTTGGCGAAAGTTTATAAGATCTGCACACCTGCTGTTCGTACAGTGATTTGGCAAAGGGGTTTATATCGGACGGAACATTTTTTCGCCGCGCAAAACAGTCCCAGTCTGTAAGGACGCCCAGAAGATTGAGTCCTTTGAATGGAGTAGACTTTCCCCGACACAGGGCATATAATGGAGAGCTGTAAAACCTTCTCCCGTCGATCAATGACGTCTGCATCAAATCATCAATTGTCAACCGGTTCGAGGTCAAGCGCCCAAACAGCGCCTATGCCATGGGCTGTTTTAAGGCATTCAAGAGATCTTCCATAGCCGATGCTAAACCGGACGTCTGCAAGCCAGTTCGAACTAGATGCTCGACGGAAAACCACGCGTGTCAGTGTCAACACATATAAACTAGTGCCTTGAGATACTGAATGCTTTCAAGTTGACGAGCAACCGCATGTCGTAGTTTGGCAAAACTGTTCTCCCCTTCTTCTTCCATCTATCCTTTGCAGTCCATTCCGATTTCTCCTCAGACAGGCTTGCCCAAGTCATCATGACCTCCCTCACAGATCAGAAACATGGAGATCAATACCCCAATTCCACAGCCGACCCGACGTATGTGCAGGATGACAGTCACTCAGCCATCCATAATGGCCCCATCTTCGGCAACGTCTCCTTGGACCAGGAAGATGAAGAACAATATCCCGACTCCACCGCCGACCCGGCGTGTGCGCAGAGTCGCCCAGTCATTCACAATGGTCCTATATTTGGCAACGTCGCCTCAGACAGACCCCAGGTCATCATGGCCTCCCCCACAGACCAGGAACATGACGATCAATGTCGGGATTCCTCTGGCGGCCCGACTTATATACAGGACGACTGTCGTAGAGCCGTTCACAATGGCCCTATCTTTGGCAACATCAACCACGTCCGTTACGGAGCGCGCCAACCGGCATCCGATGGGACGCGAGATATTCTCGCTCTCCTCGAGAGGCTGCGCGAGGTCCCAATGCCCAAAGGAACATTTTACCAGCGGCGCAGTAGAGGCCCTATCTACAACAACTTTGTTATGGGAGACGTGAACACTTATCATGGCCCGCCCGTGAAGGCAAAGCGCCAGCTGTACCGATCGCAACATCCCCTGTCTGAGCATGAGTAGGTGCATAAAGTTCTCAATACCTCAGGTATGATGCTATATACACGTCCCATTCCCTTCCGGGTTCCCGTCCATTACTTCGACTTCCACCGTGTCTAGTATTGAATCTATGTTACCTGCTCATCATCGCGGTGTCAGTTTAACGTTCTCTCCACTGGTCAAGTAGTTGTCTCTAGTTATGCAGATTCATTTCCCTTGATTTGACATAAAATACCAAAAACCACTCATAGTACATTAGATCAAACCTCCGCCAGCTAGGATACCGTTTTTTAGGGATATACTATAGTTCGAGACTCAGAAACAGTCTTTTAAGACCTAAACTTGTTTGCAAACATGTACAGCAGCGGCAAACGGTACGTATACCTTTGACAAGAAAACCATTCCGCCAACCTCGGAGTGAAAGCTAAATAAAGATTTACTATTGGCTTCTATGATACTCGAGGATGGGGAGCGTGACTAGACCTTGCCATTTCGCACTGCGCGGTTTGCATATGGTCAAGGCACAGGCTCCTACCGAGCTGCTCGACTCGCTCGAGCACGAGAGGAAGAATTAAATCTCTGATCTATGGCAAATGAAGGTTTGTTAGCTTGTCCGCCACTGTTTCTGCCCTTCTGATGGATTCAAATAATGGAGTCCCTTTTCCTTATCGTCATCGGCCGTTCGGAAATGAGACCTACAGAACACTGCCCTTTCGGTCGTAATCCGACTTTGGTACAGAATTTGGAACGACTGTTGAACTGCGAGTTGTTCGCAGAGTGTGCCATTCTACTCTGCTCATGCAATCGCGTCCCTGGCTCTCCCACGAGCTCAATCCGGATGATAAGACGCTGTTAAACTACGTCCCTTTTCACCAAGAAGAAGGCCGACAGAGTCAGGACGACTTTGAGGCTCGCTCGAATGCTAGCGACGACTCAGACCCGCTTTTCACTTAGGACACCGAGCAATCACTTCTCTATGAAGAGGGGTATGTGGTGCCACCCACTTCTCTTCTTTTTCCATGGGCCGAAGGCTGCCAACTGACCACGCTCCTTCTCCTCCCGCTTTCATCCCACATGATCCCCAGAGGATGGGACTAAGATGGGCTTGATTTCCTCGTTCAAGCTCTCTTCATGCCCCGTTCGAGCCACAGGGAGCCGAGCAAAAGCAACAAGAGATAGATCATGTCTTTGAGCCTGCTACGCGTCATTTTAACGCCCTGGACAAGGTGCTCGACGAATGCGTCGACTTCACCTACGGAAAGGGCTTTAAATTCTGACATTTGCAAGACCTGGAGGCTGCTCTCGCCAAGTAACAACCGATGCTTACGAGAAAACTCGCGTAAAGCTGGAATACATCCTTTGTATGTTGTTCACATCACTCTGTCTTGTAAGGAACGGTTGAGTATACCTTTCGGGATTATCCATGGCTGGATCTGGAGAAAAATATGAACGAAATTGGTATATCGCCTCTCGGTCTATTAGTACATGAGGTTGAAAGGCCTTCGCTGATTGCGTTATACGTCTGCGTCTCGTAGCCGACTCGGTGATAACGGAAAAATCTAAGACACGCCTGCTCAAGTGGAACCCACTATAGCTTAACTGGAGGAGTACAGCCAAACGATGGAGAAGGACAGCAAAGAGTCAAAGATCTCCTTTGAGAAGCACATTTAGGACCCGATCAGCAAGCTCTTCAAATCTGATAGCCTCTCCATTGCGCTGCTTGCTCTTCACCGGCAGCTGAGCCTCTTGGTTGCCTCGTTTCTTCTGTGTTTCATAGTTTCTCCCTTCTTAATCCCTTGATGGCGAAGTGGTGTCTTTCGGTGAGTAGTTTAGTCCCGACGTTGGCCTGCCGATGTTCTAATAACCGTTCTAGACGCGTTAAATGCCCCTGTGCTATATACCTCACTTTCCCGGCTAATTAAATAATGCGACCATTCCCCTTTGGCTGTCCAAGTGAATCCAATGATGTCCTGTTTCAGCTTACTTCAAAGTTGGCTGCGTGTCATGGAGCCGGACCAAGCCATGATGACCTTTACACCTCTCAAGAAGGTGTTGCTTGCTTCTCACTCGCTACTCAGGGCACCTCTCGGTTGTCTCGTGTTGTCTCGTTTCTTGTGTGTGTTTCCATTCTCAGATGCCGAAGTGGAGCCTTTTGGTGAATATAACTTGACGGATATTGGCCTGTTAATATTCTAAGAACCGTTCATTATAATGCCCCTGTGTGATGTACTTCACCCCTTTCAATGAAATATCGCACTTATTCCGTTGACCATCTTCCTTTGGATGTCCAAGATGACTCCGATAATGTCCTGTTTCAGCTGACTTTGAAGGTTGGCTGCGTTTCACGGAACTGTACCAAGCCATGATGACCTTTGCATCTCTCGAGAAGAAGGTTTCTAACTCAAGCCATAGCCTTCAGAAGCCAGATTTCGTCCTGACCAACTTCTATGGTTTCATTGTTGCTGAACGAACTTTCGCTGAGTTTTCAAGGTGAGGCAAGCACATAGGGTGAGGGACGTTCAGGACTCCATATTCAACGTTACGTTCATGACTAAATCCGTCAGGCCTTGAGGTGTATTCATGTTGCCGCAAGCTAACTCGCTGGGCATTGTGCGACCTCATGGTGTGTACACGTAGCTTAGCCTGGAGCAACCTGGGCCAGTCGCGATTGAAGTTACCCAAGATGGTAGGCTGTAACATTGGAGTGCAGACCCCTGTCCTGCTGCCATCCTGCATTCCAGATTCAGTTTTTCCAAATCAATGAGCTCTGAGAACTGGGTATGCGACGAGGCAGGGCCAAGAGCGTTTCTCCTATTTATTTCCAGAACGAGCCGTGGGCAATCTTCGGTGCGCAGTCTAGCATTCACTAATCTCTACGGATCTTCACCGCCAGTAGTACTCTTCTGCAGAGCTTTTTAGAGTGAGGCTGTCCAATACATGAACTCGTTTCCTCCGACTACGGGAGACCAGCTGGACAAAGTACGTACTCTTCATTCCCATTTGGGAGTGGCTAGCGGCATCATAGAAGTTCATTCCAACAATGTTCTTACGACCAATTACGAACACCTTCAAAAAAGATTGTTACTACTACGACAGCACGAGGCTGTAATATAATATGTTTGAGCGATATTTGGATACTGCACAGGTGATGCTCTACGAATAATGTGCAACCGTTGAGTATAGCTTGACGTTTGAACACCGATACACAGCGATAGTTGTCTTCGACTAATCTGTCATCCGAAGCTCAGGGATCAATGCATGTGCTGTAAACTGCGACACGCGGTCGTCCGGGTTGGCCTGTATCTAAATTCTAGTTGGATTCGGCAGCAGGAGGTCTCTTCTAGGGTTGTTTTCCGTCTTTCCTTGGCCATGAACTTTCAGATGAGTCATGTCCTGACACTTAGCGCTTTTTTGGCTAGGCGCCCAGCCTCGAGGGGGAGCACGCCAAACCCACGTTCGCACACACAGCCCTTCCACATATGGCATCTGACATGTCATCCGTATCCCAGCGAATTGGGACGCACAGCCTTTCGTCTACAGCGTAACCAAACAAGGCGCTTGGGGTACATATAATACGGGGCCTTTTGGTGGGGTTTTGGATAATTACGAACCCTCCTCGTTCTCACTACCTCTCGTCTGACGACTTCGTGGAGTAGCGCACTGCTCGTAGCTCCACAGTACTTTGAAAATCGTTTATAAAAGAGTCGAAGACACAACATTCGACGAGGCCACCGCATCTTTCTTTTCAACGCACCCAAACCACGATCAGTAACCCCATTTCGGAATCATCATGTTCGTACCATTCATCAGCGAGCCTTCAGTCGAGCGAAGAAAGCTCTGGCGTAGAAAAGGTGGAGGAGGTGGTGGAAGGGGTGGAGGTGGAGGTGGAGGTAGAAGTTCTGGAGGATCATCATCATCTGGCCGGAGTTCTGGTAGCATAAGCTCCGGAGGGACCTCTTCCAGAACTTCTACGGGTAGCCGTGGAACGACGACAACCTCAACTATCCCTGCTGGTCAGCCATTTGCAGGACGAACTACTGGAGGAGGCACGAGAGATAACGTTTACGGGAACAGGTATATCTTAATCAGTTCAAGTGCTTTTTTGATATGACAGGCTAATTTTATCTCCCTTACTCCAGCGCTTACGGTAGTGGGTACCCTGGTGTCGCTGGACGAGGTACCGCAGGCCGTGGTTTCCCATTCGTCTTCTGGCCTGTAGCCTTTGTCGGTGCAGGTAGCTATGGCGGAGCACATTACTACCACAACTCAGAGGTGAGCTTAGTGTTCCCTCGATCGATCTTCCAATTGTTTCCTCAACGACGTTCTTTCTGGTTTTCTAGTACGGTCGCGCGGACAATAGCACTCGGCCAGGCGGTGCTCAAGTAACCGCCGCCTTCACCTCCAACAGCCAAGGTACCGTCTTCCGGGTCCTCGCCGACAACACGACAGTAGTGTCTCTCATCCAATCCATCGAGGGCAACTGTAGCTCTTCCTTGCAGTCAACAGGTATCAGCCCATCGCCGTACCTGGGTGCTGATCAAAGCCTACCACTGCCTGAACAAGTGATTCAATACTACCGTGCAAGTAGTGTGGCACTCTCGTTAGATGGGTACAACAACTCTGCGGTCTTCACAGAAGACGAAAACGCAGCTGACACACCCATCCCCACCAACATCGACACTACTTTGCTCAATTGTATGAATTCGACGATTGGGAACGAGGTACCGCTTGTGGACAGTGGCGCAGCATCACTATCTCTGGGGTCGGGTATTCATTCAAATGTGGGACTTCTGGGCATCGCCGGAATGGTTTGGCTGCTATCTTCCATGGTATAACCGATATGTGTTCTTCCCAACTCAATGTTATTCTTTTAGAACGATACTCTGCATAACCCACTTTGTATCCATAACTTTATTCCCTTCTTATGACTACCACTGCCCCTTCCATGTCTACCCCATTGTATCTTTATGTGTACTTCTTACCTTTCGCTGCTACTTACCAGATACCCCCTTGCTGCGAGATACGTTTTCCTAGTATTTTACAATCTTTTTTTAATGAGGATGAAAATACGATCTGATCATGATAAAATACATGGTGAAGACCAAACCAAAGGGAATAGGCCCAAAGTCTATGCAAGTGTCCGATTGGCATTAATATATCCAGTGCCATAGCATGAATACAACAGCTGTTTGCATTCCGGATCCGTCGGGTCGGCAGGGACAATCTTGAAAGAAGTAGCGAAGAAGTCCTTGGTATCCCTGAGGAACTGGATCCTAGTAACGCAACCCAGTCAGTCGGTCATTCATCTGTTCATTTATAGCCAGTAAAAAAAAGGGGAGAGTCGTACTGACGTTTTTGGTGTAGGTTCACCCATCCTACATCTCCCTACATCCTCACTCCCAAGCACCATCATCAACAGGACCAGACATTGATGTTTTCGGTCCACACATCCTCCCTTTTCAATTTCTGAGAGCAGACCGCGCGTGGCTTTGAGGGCAATGTCTTCTGGTACAACTCCAGGCTCGGAGATAGCCTCTGAGCAGTGAAGTGCTGTGGTCGTTGATTCGGCAACAAGTGTCAACGCATACCCGGGAGACCTGCAGAGCATTTCCATATGAGCAAACCGCAGCGGATACGGAGGCGAAATGCGGGACCGACTTTCCGCTTTCCTCTCCTTTGTAAACGTCGGAGTAAAGGTAGATATCGGGAATGTAACGATTGAGAACTGAGCGAGAGGCTTCAATCATTCGGTTGGAGAATTGCGGGTTCACTCGGACGGCATGCCTGTGGATGCGTCAACAGACCGCAAAAACAATGATTTTACGGCGGACGTACGCGATGCCTCGAATTCTCTTGATTTTTCCTGGGTCGACGAAATTGAGGGTCTTCACCTGCTTGACGATGGGGCATAAGAACTGTAATTCGCCTCCACCGTTTGGCGCTGCTCCTCGTTTCTTGATCTAAAAAANGAAGTAAATTGAGGAAACGAGGAATCACCGAACGGTAGACGAGAGAGACGCACCCTGAGCTCCAGCCCATCCGAAATTCCAAACAGTTGTAGGTGCGGTAGTGTGACGGTCCGTAGAAGGTCGGCCTACTTGACGTACAGTCAGATTGCTTGTTCGTTGTGGTCTAAGACGGCGGAAGAGGAAGAACGCACGGATAAATCGTGCTCGTCTGTTGTAATTCCTTTGATTGTCAAGTTTATGGGTTTCTTGGCGAAAGGTGCGAGCATGATAATAGGTTCAAGGAAGTATCCTATCGATCGAGAGAGTGGGCACTCGTGCTGCAATGAACCGCCTGCGATGATTCCTGGTTTCAGGAGGAGGGCGGTACCTGATTCGAATATTGAATACTCTGAGGCACAAATGCAGGAAGGGTCAAAGACGCACCCGTTACAGAAATCTCGATGATAGTTCCATTGGTTACCTTCTCTAGTAACCGTAGAAGGCTGACTTCGAAGTCTGTTATACCCAAGTTCAGCATACGGTTCGGTTCAACACGCAGAATATTTCGTACCTCTCAGACCGGGATTTTTGTCGTCTGAACGAATTTTGTCAATATTTACATGTCTCCCGCTTACTATAGAGAGAACGAGTCGATTTCTGAAGTGTTCATGGCCACTGAAGTGCACGACCGAGCTGGGTTGAGCCATGAAGGAGATCTCCACCAAACCACAAATTTTGATTTGACCTTGCCCCGGATCAAGTCCGGGCCGGTCTGATGCTGCAAGAGCAACGACTACTCGGAGGTTGGTTTTCTACCACCAACACTGCGACCGTCCCGCGATTTCAGCGACCTCAGCATCTCAAACAACCGAATATGTGATAAATTTGGAATGGGAAAAACGACCTTCTCACTATGAAAATTACCCGAGTACTGGCGACAACTGACTGGTATTTTGTGGCTAGCTTTGTCGATCGACCTTCGGCGAGACCGAAGCACAATCTATGGGCGAAATAAATAGGCTGGAACACCGGAAAGGTAGCAAGCTGAAATACGCGTGACAAAAGCATTGTGTCCGCCGATCGATCTTGCAGCGACAATGGCACTGGCGGGATTCATTCTTGATCGTCATTTCCCTTGGTCCACCCCCTTCCTCTCCTTCTGGCTCGATAAACCTCTCCCCGCTCCTTTAGCTTCCATTTTCTTATGCTCTTTGTGTACTCTCTCCTTTATATCTGCATTCCTTTCGCCCTCGCGCGGGAATCTGCGTGGAATGGATTGGTCCTGCCTGGATCGCAGAAAACGAACGCCTTATTCACTCCTTACTACGTCCCACTAGGCGCCAAAAGCTATGATTCTAGCTCTCCCTTTGTCTTGTACTCTGGAGATTGGACACAGCGCTTCTCAAGTAACTCGGTACACCGGTCGTTTCGGTCCTCGTCTCAGGCAAACGCGTCGGTTACGTTCTCCTTCACTGGCACTGGTATTGAATGGTTTGGAAATCGCGATGACCGACATGGAACTGCAGAAGTCTACATCGACGGGAAGTACATGAAGAACGTCGAAGTTTGGAAGGACTCCACAAAGACACTGCGGCAGCAACGACTCTATTCCAAGTACGATCTTCCTTTTGGCCCACACACGCTCAAAATCGTCAATGCAGGCGGCGCTCGAGGCCATCTTGTTGACGTAGATGCATTTGTCGTCACTCATGGCGGGAAAGCCAGAGCCCATCCCACCATTCGCGTGGATCAACACTTGGGGAAAAGACTTGCGGAATCGCCCCAATGGACCCTACGGCAAGAGGGTTCGTCAGGAGTTGGTGCAATGCAACTGGTCATCATTTCGCCCTCGCATGCCCTGGTCGTTGACAAAGTGGAACATAATCCTCTCGACATCAATGGCCACCCTGCCTGGGGAGCCTTGTACAATCTCAACACCCACGCCGTCAAGCCTCTCGATATGCAGTCCAACTCCTTCTGCGCGGGTGGCGCATTCCTTCGGAATGGGACTCTTATCAACGTCGGCGGGAACCCGGTAGTTGAGGACCACACCTCTTCGGCGGACTTCGGTGATCTAGACGGCCTCCAGGCAATTCGCATCTTCAACCCTTGCAACACGCCTAATGTTGATGGCTGCGACATGTACGAAAACCACGACCGCATCAGGACAGCTAGCCCCCGGTGGTACGACACAGTTATCCGCATCAACGACGGAAGCGCCATGATCATTGGCGGCTCCAAGAAGGGCGGGTGGATGAACAATGCTACGGTCAACAATCCTACTATCGAATACTACCCGCCGAAGGATATCCATGGCTCGAACGGACTCCCTATTCAGCTACCCTTCCTCATAGACACGCTCAACGCTAATCTCTTTCCAATCGCCTTTTCTCTTCCGAGCGGGGCAGTCTTCATTGCGGCCAATCAAGACGCTATGATCTACGACTGGGAAACGGACACCGAGCAGAGACTGCCCAAAATACCGAACGGCGTGCGCATCAGTTACCCAATGACTGGCACTGGCGTCCTGCTTCCCCTCACGCCGGACAACGACTACACACCGGAAGTTTTGATCTGTGGAGGGTCTGCGATTGACGACACTCGTGCTGGCTACGACATATCGTCGCAGGAACCGGCCTCTTCCCAATGCTCCCGGATGGTTCTGTCTGACGAGGGTATCCAGTCTGGCTGGCAGGTTGAAAACATGCCCCAACCGAGAATCATGGCAGACGCAGTCTTACTCCCCACTGGCGACGTACTCATTGTGAATGGTGCGGAGTCTGGGATCGCTGGCTATGGAAATGTTCGTGGGCAGATTGGGGCGTCTAACGCAGATCACCCGGCCCTGACCCCGGTTCTGTATTCCCCTTCGAAGCCGTCTGGGAGCAGGTTCTCTTCGGATGGCATGCCTACTAGCGATATTCCACGGCTGTACCATAGTGTGGCCAGCTTGACGCCGCGAGGGGATATCATGATTGCTGGGAGCAATCCGAATCTTGATAGGAGCGAGGAGGCATATGGTACAGAGTATCGGGTCGAGTGGTTGAGCCCGCCGTGGTTGCAGACAGCACGGCCGGAAATTGTCAAAACTCCCCTGCACCTTCAGTTCGGGAGTACAGCGACAATTCAGACGAAGCTACCACCAGATGTTACTGATATCAAGGGTGAGTTTCTTGACTGACATGGTATCTTCGTTCACTGACTCTGTCACACCCATTTGCTCAGTTGCGATCATGGACTTCGGCTTTGTTACACATTCTGTTCATGCCAGTTCGCGAATGGTGTACTTGCGTTGCTCGAGGGATGGAAGCAGCAGCAATCTCAGGATCGAGGCGCCTCCTGACGGTAGCATCTATCCTCCGGGACCAGGATGGCTGCACGTCATCGCGGCAGGCGTGCCTAGCAAAGGAGTGAAAGTTATGGTTGGGGATGGATCTAGTCCTCCTGTTGATCAGGGAGCATTGCAAAGGTAACAATGTCTTCTTTCACCGTGCAATTCTGGCGAGTCTGATGATGTTTCCTAGCGTACTGGAAAGTTCTGCTGTTGATCAGTACGAACTGTCCAGAGATGGTACAGACGGTGGCGGTGATGATGATAGTTCGGGATAAAGGATTTCTCCATGCGTTTGACATTCTCGCTATTTGTCCTAACGAGCGTCTATTGATTTGTCTTTTCGTGTTGTAAAGTGTTGTAAAGCGTTTCTGTATACTACATTGGCAATAACTCCATACCATCCAGTCCTATGTAAGTGCTCCGAGTCTATCCATTCCCACTGCCTGCATGGCCTCTGGAGGGATTGTTGTTTCGCTGGTGGCAATTCTTCTCAGAGACCACGTGTCTTAATATCAATCTGATGTCTTCAGTAGAGGCATGCTTGCCCTTCTTCCCCTTCCTCCTTATTCAGCTTCACCCTCTTCATCGGGGTCGGAGGAATGGCGGTGTAAGGATCGTAAAAGTCGTCGAACCTATCCGCAAGCCAATCGATAGTTCCGCAGATTCTTGGAACCTCCACCATTCGTCAGCCGGGAAACCCTCTGACCAAACTATTTCGGTTTTACCCAACCAGCTTCGAAGTCTCCTGCGAGGGGAGTAGCACCAGGATCTTCAGCCATGGCTGAAGGCCTCACCTGCGAGTTTCCTAGGGCCATCTCGACGGGGAGTGACATCGGGATTCCAGTCACTGCATGCTGTGATGAAGTGTTCTTCGCTGAGGCATACGATGGCGCCAAAAATCGCAGCAGGAGGTGGGCACGGCGGCTCTTTCAGCTGGCGTCGACGATATGCGGCGTTCGCTTCCTCGTGTTTTTGCGCTGCCTCCTGGGTGATGACAACGTCGCACTCTTGGAATTCGAACCACTGGAGGCGTCCCGGGAGGTCAGGATCCGCGAAAAAAGAGCACCTGTCTCTCAGCTTCTCGCGGATGGTCTCGAGTTCTTGTTCATTCATGGTGGCCTTGATGATCCCAATACGGAGCAAAATCAAACGACGACGGTCTCTCACATGTCACCTTGTGCAATGACCAGCTCGCTTACAAGGCGCTCCACCATCTTGATTTGACACTTGATTCAACCGTATATACTTTACATTGTTGGATATCTTACTATACAATTACTTATTTTGACTTCAAGATAGGGAGTCCTTTGCTAACTAGAACCAACAGAATGAGTGGTGTATGGAACGGGTCACTCGAAAGGGACTGTTCAAAGGCTGCCCAAGGGTTAGAACACCCTCGTTCGCGTGGGGCCTCCCGCATTGTCACCAGAACGGTTGTTCGTCCTTCGACTCGGGTTACCCTTCTTCCTGGGTGTAGGCGGCGGAGCAGGAACAAGAACCTGGACCGATTCGATGTCTGCTGTGAAGGTGTGCTTGTTCTGGATGACCCAATGCTTGAGGTGGAACGTCAAAGAGACAGTAGCACCTTGGAGCTCGGTGGCATACTGTGCCGGGGGGATCGCCTGGCCCGCAATGTTATATGCTGGGATGGGTACTGCGTTGTGAGTCCGTTTAATCCTCTCCAGCTCGGGTGCCGCCTGTGGGCCTACCGGCCATGTTTCAATGATGTTCTCGTCATAATCGTCGTCGTCTTCCTGCTTTTTCTGCATATCAATTAGTCCCATGATAATGGGCTGGCAGAAGGAAGGATGACTTACAACGAAGACCCGATGGCTGACCTTGATCCCAAAGCCTTCAGGCTTCTTTGGGTCGATAACCCCAGCGGGCCGCAGCGCTGTGGTCCCTTCACCCGATGGACAGGCCCTCATCGAGTCGACTATGTGGTTATACGCGACTTGAAAATCATTGGCGAGTTCTGGGGAACCAGGGGGTGGTCTTGCAACCGCTGAAGATCTGATTTTTTCGAAGGGGATATTTGATCTAAGGGTCCAGTTACTGTCGGGAGTCAGGAAGAAGCTATTCTTGTCGAGCTGGACTATGGCGGTCAGATTGGCAGGAGGGGGGGGCAGACGGGAGGTCAACCACTTCAGGGTTCTGGGCATGCGCGCGGTGTTTCTCTTCGTATTCCTGGACGTCGTCTATCCTGGAGAGGACATCGCAGTTCTGGGTCTTGAACCATTCCACGAGATTGTGGAAGCCCTGGCTTGCGGCGTAGACAACATCAGGGTCGGCCTGCAGTGCTGTCCTGTGTTCTTTGAGGTCTGGTTGCCTTGTGTTCATGGGTGAGCGTGGTTTGAAGAGATGGAGGTCACCGAAGTGCTAGAGCAATTTATACTGCGGGCTCATGCCGCCAATAGCCGACTGCATTGTGCAATGCAGATTCCCGATGAGGCTCATCCCAATCCCAAAATCGGCAGGGGGGGTTAGATCGCCGCACAGATTGGTTGCCAGTCAGTCCGTGTGGCTGTTCCAGCAAAAGCTGATGTCAGGGTGCACCTTTGCATCCTGCGAGTCAGCACAGGGCTGCGCGACTGCACAGGGATCGAAGAGCTAACTATAATGCGCAATGCGCATTCCAAACGAAGCTTATGCCAATCACGAGTATGGCGCAGGTTTGAAGTGCTGTGCAGATTACAGTTTGATTGCTGGTCAACGGTCCTGTAGGAAGCACTGGTAGCACAGGGAAAGCTATACAGTCGTGCGTGTTGTATCCGAGTCACGGAGTAGCCTGAACCAGGTAGTCCCTGGTTCATGCTCCTCCGTCTCGGGCTTCCATCTCTCGATCGAGGGCCATCGCAGGACGAAGGACGCATTTGGGAAACTTTCATCCGTCGGACTCGGAGGAGCTCGCATCGAAGCCATTTGGGTTGTGTTACCGTACTGCTTGCAAACAGCGAGCCACAATCATTGACTCAACGTATACATTTGAGTCAATGTGTTCCTTGGAATTGATAGGCACCCCCGGATCGTTCTGGGGAGGGGGGAATGGAGATTTGGGAACGGCGTTCAACAAGGTTTCCATTACCGCACAAGAAGGAAGCGAATTAGGTCCCTATGCTGGCTTGAAAATAGACGGTGGTACATTCGGCCGTCGCGGGGTTCGCGGGGGAGATGGAGACGTGCTCCATTGAGTCATCTTCCATTCAAAGGTCCCGGCTTTACCTTCTGTCTATTGACTGGGTTGGAGGGTTGAAGTTGTCAATCTTCACGCCGCACTTTCGTTGAGGGCTCGCCGCATATAGTACGAGATCGAATTCTACTGGCGGCGTGAGTGCGCTATTTGCCACTATTAGGATCTGCGCTTGCTGACTCAGCTTTAATTGGCCGTGCCTGGCGGTTAGCTGAGGACCGACCTCTACCCTTTCGACTCATTTCTCAACTCTTCTCCCTCTACCCCACACGAAGCGAACGATGTCTGGTATATGCAGACTCAGACTTGCAGAAGAGCGCAAGCAATGGCGAAAAGACCATCCATTCGTGAGTTATCTCGCTTAGCTGTTTGGGCGATTGTCACCTTCGCTTCGTCCAAGCTCGACTTTGAGGTTGAGCTGGACGACGGACTTTATTGCTATACTGTCTGAGAATCTTGAAATTCATTCTTCCTCTCTCTGCAGGGATTTTACGCCAAGCCGAGCAAAGCAGCAGATGGGTCCATGAACCTGATGGAATGGGAAGTCGGAATCCCTGGAAAAACTGGGGTATGTTCTTGTTCTTTCTCGGTGCTCGACCATAAATCCGTCTATGATCCCCATGTTCCTTCTCATCGGGCGCGTAATGACGCGTCTCCTGCACCCCAGTACCTTCATACGCTCGAAAACTTACGCTTTGCCACATAGACTCCCTGGGATGGTGGTTTGTACAAACTGTCCATGACGTTCCCTGAAGGTGTGCTAATCGTATCACATTCAACATATCTTCAACTAACTGGCTTCAAATTGCAGACTACCCATCGAAGCCTCCCAAGTGTAAGTTGCTCTGATGCTTCACCGAAGACTTGTTCTCAATGCTCTTAATGGGCAGGCAAATTCACCCCTCCTCTGTTCCACCCCAACGTATATCCCTCTGGCACCGTCTGTCTGTCTATTCTGGATGAGGAAAAGTCATGGAAGCCTGCAATCACTATCAAACAAGTAACAGCTTCTTGACCATCCGAGAATGCCTTCCCTGACCTGCTGTTAGATCGTGCTCGGTATCCAAGATCTGCTAGACGATCCCAATGTCAATGATCCTGCGCAAAGTGATGCTTATACTATGTTCAAGTAAGTGGCCCTCTCTTCTAAAGCAACCTACCGACTTATCCCTC
This sequence comes from Candolleomyces eurysporus, assembly GCA_027579435.1. Taxonomy (NCBI): domain Eukaryota; kingdom Fungi; phylum Basidiomycota; class Agaricomycetes; order Agaricales; family Psathyrellaceae; genus Candolleomyces; species Candolleomyces eurysporus. Next base: position 142,290 of record JANBPK010000708.1, on the reverse strand, counting down.
TTGATATAGGAACGACCGTGCGGCCTACGAGTACGTCTTATTTCAACCCTACTTTTACTGCCAACTGACGATTGCATTAGGAAAAGAGTCAAATTGCAGGCCCGAGAAAACGCCCCCAAGTAGTTCGGCTCCCTTCTCAGCCGTATTCGTCATCCTATGATCTTTCTTTGTTTCTCTCGCTTTGGATTCAATTTCTCTCTTGTATTTGTCCCCAATCTCTACTTCTGTCGCATTTCATTGCTTTCGTAGTAATAACTGAGCATTTTTGTCATCATCATCGATCGAAAGCTGTATTCATATAATCATTGTATCATCGGCTTGCTTTGGCCGTCCGATTCCGTTCCATTTCCAACCATGAACAAAGTCCGACTCAGAATCTTCTTCTTCTAAACTCCTTCTCACCCTCATATTAGCTTCTCCTGGTTACAAGTCCTGGTTTACATGTACCCCAGGATGCCCTCTGCAGCTCCGTCGGTGCTAAACGTCCACACGCCCAGCACGTCATTCGCAATTATCCATTCTTGTAAGCTTGACCACTTCCACCTCGGCTGGAGTTGATGATCACATCGAATGTGCAGTGACGCAAGAATCCCTCGACGACCTCTACGACAAGCTCAGCAGGAAGGCTCATACCGAGTATCGTGGCCAGGCAGTAGGCCCGGGATGGCTGAAATACGAGTACAACGGCTCGGTCTGGAACTTGGATGATGGTACGACCAATCGCATTCATGTTGATCTCGCCGTTCACTCAGACCGTACCTTATCAGATTCGGACTATGCCATATTCTCCTGGAGACAACAAGAAGAGAAGGAGGTGAACGCAGCAGGGGNAGGCGCCGTCAGACCCCCNATCCTGAACGCGTGGCCTCGACCTCCCGCGTTACCCTGCCGGACAAGAGTAACTCTGGGCAGCATCACCGCAACGCTGTAACGACACCTACACTGCACTTGCACAACCCCGCTGAACCGCTCCCCGTGCCGCCAGCGTACTGCAATTCCTCGTACTACCTCTTCCACCCTTCGCGAGCGCACCATTGTCATCCGCAACTCGCCTCTGGCCGACCACCTTCAAGGGCGTCGAGGAAGAGCGGGAAGAGTGGGCAAACCAAAGACGAGGATGAGGAGGAAGCTAAGACCCCAAAGCTGAAGAGAGATTTCGAGAAGTTTCATTCGGAGAATGGGGTGAGGACTGTCATTGGGAGTGTTGGGCCTGTGGAGAACGGTACATTTCTTTTCCGTCGTTATTGCCATTTGCTTCATCTGACCTTCGGATCTCTCTTCCTCGATCTAAACAGTACGTATGCTCTTAAAAGCAGGCCACCGACACGTCTACATGTCCCGCAAATTCGCTGTCAAGCACGGCTTTGTGCCCCAGGACGCGGTACCTGGAAGCTACGGCTACGGCGGGCTTGTGTCTATAGGTGAATGGCCTATCACCCTAACACCGTCGGCCTCCTCACCAGGGCCCGAATACCATGATGATATCCACGGTCCGGGTGCAGGGTACCTCCCTGCAAATCCTTCCCTCTCCGCAAGCCAGAACCAGACCTTGGGAGTGAAGCCCTCATCGCTGTCTATGCGATCTCATTCGCCCTACTCGTCACCCCGTATGGATAGCATGGGTTTACTCGCACCTCCTCAGACGGGTCACCGACATGCTCATGGGGGAGGCGGTGGTGCACGTCAACAGCAGCAGCAACAGCAACAGCCCAACATGAAGAGCAGTGCCAGCATTCGATCCGAACACTCAAAGAGGACGATGAAGGCGAAGAAACCCAACCCCAACGAAGCCACTGCACCTGATAACGGATTAAAGCCCGTGATGATTGAAGTCTATCTTTCGGAAGAGCCTCACTTTGACGTCGTATTGGGACGGTCGTTCTTTGAGAAACGGGGGATCAAGATCAACTCGGTTGACCCTACGGACGTGTGGTGTCTTGATACTGGGGAGAAGATCGAGTGCGAACTCGTTGTACTGAAGGATGGGAGAGGTGAGATCGTAACTGTTACATAGAATTCACCAAGGTGAGGAGCTTTGGGGTTCAGGAATTTAACGGAGATGGTCCCTTTTTGCTTTCGCTTTTTCTTTCATACACGCTCCTGTGCTTTGACAGCTTCGTATGCTTCACCTCCTTTCACTCTATTTGACTCGCCTCGCGGAAAGGTTGAAACCCCTCTCCTTCTCCTTCTTTTCTTTCCCTCTTCATACGTACCACTGTACAACAGGGCATAGGGCTTGCGATACTTGTATGACCGATTAGATGAATCTTACGATTGAAGAATTTATGGTAATATAAAATGAAATGGAATTAATGCGAGGGGTGATATACCGATGTCATTAGCTTCGAGGATGTCCTAAGGCCAAGTAGTAAAACCATTGTTCGGTGCAGGATGAAAGGGATGCCATGCACATGCGTCGAGTCTACTTCAGCTTCAGCCGCGAAGAACGTGTGGCCTTTCGTCGCTTCTTAAGCCTAGCAAGGAAAAAGAAAAAGGACAGTCAGCAAACCAGCTTCTACAGTGAACGAGCTGTGAGTGATAATAATAGTACTCACTTATGCTTCTTCATCTTCTTTCGCCTCTTCCTCTTGGTACTATCCAGCAGGATCTGGACGTCCTCCCAGTCCTTATCCATCTGCTCCTGCAATTCTACTCGTTCAGGTTCCTTGGAGGGGTCGAGGCCTAGCCTTGTCAGGGTCCCTTCCCAAGAAACGCGGGCCCCTATCTTGCTCATGGCCAAGGCTCGCCCCAGCTGACGCGCGGCAACAGCATCAGCATCTATCGAAGAGTCCGCCGGGTGGTCTTCAAACACCGAGATGGGGGCGGCATGCCCGTCCGCCTGGGCCCTCTGCACCCCAAAGACGGAGTCTAGAGAAGGTCCGGGGGTGAACATGGCCGGGGNTGTTGTGCAAGAGCAGGAGTGGTCGGTGGAGGGAGAAGAACTGGTGGAGCTTGAAGTCGTTGGCCGAAACCGTGGGGTGGGCAGCTTGCGGCGAGGCAAACTCGTCTATGGCCTCTGAGCTGTCCGCTGCAGCCTGAGACGCTCTGTTGTCGGGTTCCTGCACAGCACCTGCAGGGGGTTGGGGGGGTGGTYGTCGATGACGACAACGACGCCTGGGTATCAGCCACGGTCCTGGACGCCTGGGGTTCACTACTGCTCGTACCATCTGTTGTGTCGTCGGCGCTGTTGCTGTCGTTGCCGGGNTCCTTGGGGGAGGAGGACGAGTCCGACTTGCTGTTGCTCTTGGCTGCTACGACGGGCGTCTTGTTGGCCTTTGCAGAGTTGAAGTAGCGGCCCCCGCCTGGCTTGGAGGAGAATACTGAATACTGCCTGCGCGTTGCTGGCAGCGCATTGAATACGCGGCGAAAAGCAGACATNCTGGGGTCTGCCCTCGCGTGTGGTGTGTGCTCGGTGCGATAACAAGAAGGCTGGACGCCAACGGAAGACTGACAAAACGCCTTCCCGTGACCAAAAACTGCCACCTCTCACCCGCTTACCGCTCGGCCCGGCCGGTTGGACTCGGCTTCTCCCTATCGGACACCCATCCTCCACACACAACTGCGCCTCATGCTCTCGGAAAGAGGTGTATATTCGGACTTCGGACGGAGCTACATGTATACTTCTTTCTACAGATCCTGGTATTCGAATGAGCCAACGATCGCCGTTCTCCCGACAACCGAGCCCTGATTGGGCGACAATATAGTCATCTTTTTCTGTCTCGCGTCCATCTGGGTGCTACGGACATAAATCAATCAGCCTTCTGCAGCGCCCATACCAGCCGAGAGTGTGTCCACCCACATGTAAATGAAACCAGTCACCGTGAGATCCAGAATCTCCTCATCGTACCGCTCATTTTCATCAGGGTTCGGAGGCGCCAGCACGGCCAGGACGGCGTTCAGCAGCCCAGAACCAGGCGAGGCTGCATTGACTCGGACGGGCTGCATTTCAGACACAGCGCGGGCTGCTCCGACTGGCAACGCAGACGAAGGAGCCATCGTTTCTGTATAATCCAATGAAAGACAAGGATCAGATCCACGTCTCTATTCCGATAATAATTGAAGGGGCTCTTGCCTGTGCCTATTCGAAAGATTGACAGGTCTGCGAATTTAATCACAGTGGATGACGGTGATAGGACGAGATCTGAAAGAGCTTCCCCGCCCAGGGTTCCCGTCGTAACACCCGCTGGTGGTTGGACGGCGTAACCATACATGTACGTGTGTAGCTGATACTTCTGCACCCTTTCCCGATAGCTGTGATCCAATTCGACCACCTGGGAATCGATAAGCCAAAGTCAATCTCAGAGGTTATTACACATTTTAAACTCACTCCTCCTGACTTTGGTATCTTCACCACTGTAACGTACGACCCGTAGGAGCGTTGCATTTCGACGTTCAGTTTTTCGTGGCCGACAACCAGGATTACATTTACTGAGCGTGCCTTGAGCTCTTCGCAACATGCAGAGAAAGAGGACTCAGAACTCACTTCTAAAAGCATCTACGCATGCCTTGATGAGCTTCTGTCGGTGTTCAGCCGGCGTCGAATTGGAAGCAAATGAGGCAGGGGTGTCGACAATGATACCAGCGGCCTTCGCTACAGTCAAACAAAGAACAAAGGTTAGATGATTACTCCCCCTGCAAATACCCGAGCCCCAGGCCCTACCTTCTGGATTCAGGTCGAACTTGTCGTTGATATTCTCGCCCAGATTACGAATCAGTCTGTCCAAGAGAAGTGGGTTCCGTTTTGTGTCGCTATGCCCATACCAATAGGCGAGAGGAACATGTTGATGTGAAGCTGAAACCAGAGGAGCTGATGTTGCAGCGAACCCTAAAGGACTGGCCGGGGAGTATGTCGGTATGGCGGTCGAAACCGGTGTCACAGACAGAGTTCCAGGAATGGCCCAAGCACCCTGGAAGATTTGGGTTGGTAAGAAGAGGCGCTGTTGACACAGAGCTCGCTCACCTCGCTGGGATCTACGTTGGCTAATAGCGGTGTCCAAATTTGACCTCCACGAACTGCGTAGTTGGTGAGGATTTTGGCGACAGTTGTTTTCCCGGCATTCTCTGGACCCAAGATGAGGACTCGGGGAGCTTCACAGAGCTTAGGATCAGCATCTTCTCCGGGAGGCAAAGGCGATCCTCGGGCTTTGCTCAAAGCACGCACTCGCATTTGCTCCAACGCTATGTGCACATTAGCGTAGGCAGACATTGGGGTCTCCTCTGAAACGTATTCTGTGGATGCCTGGCCTGTAATGTGCTCACAAAATCGAAAGATAAGGACGGGTATTCGGACATCGAGAAAAACAGACAGACAAAGGGAGGGAGAAAGTAGAATAAAATAGAATTGAAGAGGAGATTAGGAAAAGCTACTCATCTCGATTGTGCATCCGTGCCATGTATAGAGAGCCGCTTTGCATTCCTGGGTGAACAAGTATGTCCTGCCTTGCACGAGCTCTGCACCAAAGACTTCCGCATGGCCCTTGATCAGCTGAACACACCAAGCATTGTCATTCCCTCTTGACCTTGGACTCCTTCGGCGCAACTGGCCCTCCGATATGATCTGAAAGACTAACCTTGATGGCGAATGTCGTGCCAGGGTCAAGCTCGAAACGATATTCGGTCTCTGGCTCGAGAGACCATTCGCGAGATGGCACAGGGGGNAATTGGGTCCATGTAATTTCAGTGCCCCCAGTCTGCGTGGATGCGACGATGAGTTGCTCGGCGCTTGACGGCGGTGGAGGATGTGAAAACCGACTCGGACGACGAGCRGTTGACCCTGAGATCAGCAATGGCACAGCCACGGGGGACTGACTRCCCANCNNCANTNNCATTTGGCATGTCGTCGAGAATCAATTCTACATAATCTCCATCCGCCCATACCATTCATGGGGACTATCAGAAGAAAWTTCTCAACCATCCCTTGTCCTTCCAYACACACAGGCACACACACACGGATTTCCCCTTCCATTTTCCGTTTTAACAAAGTCCGTGTTTGCGATGGCGTCTCCCGCYCGCGCCCATCTATCGAAGGCTGAAATTGCCCTCAAAGGTCTAATCTCTCGAGGATGGGAGAAGCGCCACATTTTACTCAGCTGTCGACATCATCGGAGGGCAAGRGGACAGCGCATTCAACTCTTCTTGGSTCGACGCTCAATCTTTTCCAATGCCGCATTCGAATAGACGCGCGGGGAGCTTCGAACACACCGACTCCTCCCATCAATCTTCGAAACGAGATTGTMCAATCTCGTTACGGCATCGGTTTGTGAAGCTTGTAGGGGCGTTAGGATGGGTCGTTCCGGACGTGCGTGTATTTAAACATTGCGTCTCGGAGAGGATGTCGTTTCCTCGCTTCCCCATCTCTCCCCGGTTGCAAGCTTTCCGACGACCCCTGCCAGGATGTCGACGACTAGCGACTACTCTGACGAGAAAAGGAAAGGTGGCCTGACCCAGGTTGACGTACATGATGTCGACGTAGCTGCTCAGGTYGCAGACGACTCCGCAAAGGAGTTGACTCCCGAGGAAGCGTTGCGTCTACGGTGAGTCTTTCRGATATGATTCTCTCGCAGTGTTAATCATCTCTCGATGTTCCAGACGCAAGATTGATTTGCATCTCATGCCTCTCATGTGCAGTGAGTAGTAGAGGGACYRAGCCAACGCAGCTATGACGCTCATTTTCACGTCTTCACAGTTCTATATTTGTACGTCCCACCGTTACCAATCTCCACCCGTCGTCTGACATGGCTCGCAGGATGACATTTGCCGACAAGACTACACTTGGYCAATCCGCAGTTCTGGGAATAATGTAAGCTCTTGAGACCCGACCAAGAACACTTCTCACCAATCATTGCAACGTTACGACAGCCCCAGCAACAATCTCACCCAGAATCAATTTAACTGGCTGGGAACAATATTCTCACTGAGCTTCCTCGCTTTCGAGGTCGGTAGTCAGAATGTGACTATGGTATGAATTACTGATCTGATTGTTTTAATAGTATCCGCAGAATCTTGCACTACAATATTTCCCTGTGGGGAAATGGATGAGGTTCGTCCTATTATCTCCACATGCATGGGCTTTGCTTCTTAAAATGCTGTAGCATCAATATCTTCATATGGGCAGTAGCGCTTTTGTGCCACGCCGCTTGTACCTCGTTCGGCGGGCTTTTCGCGGTTCGTTTTATCCTTGGAGTGTGCGAGGGTAAGCACGTTTTGTCTGATCGTACATTTTCAGAGCTAAACGGGAAGCTTTAGGCGCTATCACACCCGGGTTCATGATCGTGACATCGATGTTCTATACTAGGGAAGAACAGACACGGAGAACTGGATATTGGTGTACGCGTGACACTTGCGTATTCTATAGGCCCCTTAACTCACATAGCGCTTATTACAGTTCTGATGAACGGCTTTGCAATCATCTTCTTGGGCTTCGTCAGCTTCGGCGTTCTGCACACAAAGGTATGTTAGAACAGCGCCCTGGCTTACCCCACACTCCACTGGTCCTGACTCGGATTCTAGACCCCGAATTTCAAGCCCTGGCAATGGTAAGAAGCCCGCTCAAAGGTTCTTCTATGTCCGCTGAACYCAATCGATCCCGTAGGTTAATGATCATCACCGGCCTGATTACTCTTGTCGTCGCTGTGGTCTTTTGGTGCGTTCTCATCTGCACTTTTTTGTACAAGCTTCTACATGCATTGCAAATCAGGTTCTTCTTCCCGGACTCACCGACAACGGCGTGGTTCTTGACGCCGGAAGAACGYGCCATGGCTATCCAGCGGATCAAGGTCAACCAAGCAGGTGTCGAGAATAAGCGCTGGAAGAAAGACCAGTGCGTACAAGTCCCGCTTCTTGATGTGCTTGTARCCTGGTCCCCCTAAYGCATTCGGGATCGTGTAGATTCATCGAGACGCTCAARGATCCCAAAGTCTGGGTTATGGCACTCTTCGCTGCGATTGTGTATGTCCCTTCCTCCTCTTTTGCYTTMGACGCGTCCTGGARACTGACGGCTACTCTCYAGGAACRTTCCCAACTCCGTAAGTCCAGTCAAGTTTGGAAACCGTTATTCCTTTCTCAATTTCCGGCATTGGACGCCGTAGTTGGTGAATCAACGGCAGATCATCGTCAATCAGTTCGGATTTGCCCCCATACATACGACCCTTTTGGGTTGTGTTGACGGTGTCGTGGAGAGTGAGTGCTATAGATGACCAACATGTCCGTGGTCGGCGGGATCAACTGACGTTTCCCTCGTTCCGTTCCACGCCACCGTCGCCTACYTGTCAMCCCTTCGAATTTCGCCACCTCAATCTGAATCTCTCCTGATGCCCCGTGTCACCACCCCCACCTCCAGTCTTGACGATCTTGCTTGGCGTCTCACTAACTCGTGTTAGYTGGATCGGCAGAGGGTATGCATCTATTCTGATGTTCGTTCCCGCCCTTCTTGGCTCCATCCTCGTCAACACGTTGCAAGATTCGAACAGGGTGGGATTGCTCTTTTCCTATTGGGTTTCTAGTATGTCGCCTCAWACCCCTTCTCCTTCGATCATAGTTTCAGTCGTTGACTTTGCCTACTTGATTTTTAGTCTTCTTCATCGTGCCGTTCCCCATATTCTTGGGTTGGGCAAGCTCCATTACATCTGGACATACTAAACGTGCGTTTGTTTCCCGCTTTGAAGGAGCCAATATGCCGACAACTCTCTAATTTTTAGGTACCACGACTAACGCTATGATCCTCATTGCCTATGCGCTTGGTAACGCCGCCGGTCCTTTCATGTGGAAGAAGAAATACCAGCCCAGGTACGCCGGCCCCTCTGATGATTCGTACTACTGTATTCTGATTCTGATTGCCCCCTCTCTCTTCGTTCAGAAACCACGTTCCATGGATCGTCATCTCTTGCTGCATCTTCGCTGGTGCCGTTCTGATTTTCATCCTCCGAACAATGCTCGCACGAGAGAACGAGAAGCGCAACAAAGAAACTAGAGACGAAACTTACGACGATGTGTACATCCAAAAGGAAAAGGAAGATGGGACCAAAGTTGAACAACGTGTRGATAAGGTTCGTGCTACTGCTCGTTACTTTTGCTCCCTTGCTTTCTCCCGTCGTCTCTATTTATATTTGATCACCTGGACCGGGTGTTCCTTGCTTTGGGTAATTACTGACATGCTTTGCTTTTGCTCTATCCTACAGGCCTTCCTCGATTTGACCGATATCCAGAATCGGGATTTCCGATATATCCTGTGAACTCCTCCCCGATGCTTCTTGTGTTATGTAAAGTTGACCGCGGTGCGATACGATGCTATCCCTAATCTTGTGTGTATAATAATTGTTATTCATGAGTTATATAAAGTCAATGCAGATTTGAATCCAAGCCTCCTGATCACGAGAATCATAATTTGACTTCAGGTATCCTCACTGATCGTGGCGTCCACCTCGAGGAAAAAGTCTCAGCAAATGGGTCCCACTCATTATACACGCCGCCCATGCAGAGGTCATGGCCCGCCTTGCAAGTCTTGCCATCTCTAGAGATCCATATTTCCTTGAGCCACCTAGGAGGATACACCACCCGGTTATCATGGATGCTACAAAGCTTGCACTCCACGCATGTTGGTCCGGGCTTGGCTTCAGCTTCATCCTGTTCCCTCGTATATGCAATGGCTAGGGACTTGGAGTCGAGAGCTTGCCATCCAATCTCGCAGCCGTCTTCGCTTTCTTCCGAATGCTTCTCAATTTCATGGAGGATCTGCGAAAGCCAGTGGTAAGTTCGAAGATCACGCTGAAAATTTGGAAGGCATACCGCGTGGCGCCAGTTCATGACAAGGCGGTTATATCTATTGCGAGATTTACGAGTGAGCCTCTTCCGACATCTTGTACACTCGACCCTCTGGTTGTCCTTATCCAGCTGTTCCCAAGTAATCGTGTCAGGGTCTTGACCGAGGATGCCGATAATAACCCTTGCATAGCGAGAGGCTCGCTCGTGAACCTCTACCTGATCCTGTTCGTTCCAACTACAATTGTAATCGCCCGTACCATCTTGCCAGTGCACTTGCGCGACAAGGCAGCCATGTGTCAGAATGAAAGGATAGAGGCTCAACCTGGAGCACCGCTTGCACTCGAATATCGTAGTCGCTCGATGCAGGACGGATGTGTTGTCCAGAATGCCCGCTTTTTCTTTTCCATTTGCTAGGGCTGCATCAGAGGCTGCCCTCCCTTCAGACTCTTGGCCAAGAAGGACTAACAAACGCCCAGCAATCTCTTCTTTCCAAGAGTCAATGAGTTCGGGTATCGCATCCAAATGAGCAATGAAATCAGCTTGACTGAGTTCCTGATCTTCTGGCGCATCGTAAATGAGGCCCTTGAAAGGCTCCAATTTAGCGAGCTGCAGGTACAGCGGTGCAAAAGGTTGCTGGTCACGGTGGTGCGAGATGTAATAATCATATACTGGACGAAGCAGCTTTTCCGTTCGAACGCCAAGGAACCTGGTTCTATCTTGCTTCTTGATTCTCTCCTCGTGTGTTTCGAGTGATTCGATGAGCTCAGGTCTAAAGGTTTCCCATTCTACGGGCGTGGGAGGCCCGGCATCAGAATATTTTCAAAAAAATAGCCAGGTAAACTCACCCTCTTCAGAAAACGGGTTGACGCTTTTTATACCTGGGAGGTGTTCGAGGAGACCGAGGGCTTCTGACTTCATACGGTTTATGACCGTTTCATAACCTGGGGCATTGATAATGAGCACAGCAGTTCCAGAAGGGCGTGATGACCCAAATACCAATCTCAACGAGTCTTTGGATAAACCTAGAGGGATGCACGGTTGTCCATCTCAGAAACTTTGAAAAAGGCGAGCAGAGGAACACATACGTGTCTCTGCGGACCACACGCCGGATTTCATCATTCTCATACGCTAATTCCTCTGTCGCTTTCTCCCATTCAATAAAGGCCACGGACTGATAGACAAAAGAAAGGGATAGCTATTAATTGGCATGCTTTAAAGCTGGCAGAATTTACATACCCTGTCTTGTCTTGGCGTAACTTTTGCCCTTTCTTCCTCAAGCCATTCTTCAAACTTCTTTTTGTTACCGCGGGACATTTTGGGAATTTTTTTCTCCTTTCTCTTATACTCTACTTGTGGACACAGTAACCGGCCTCCCGCTACAAGACTATTAGTGATGCTTTCCGGAGTTCTGGTCAATACTTACACGATGAATATTTCTCTTCAATTCGGTAATGCCTCCTATAAAAAGGCACGATCTCCAGGAGAACTCTATTGTTGATGCTGACATCGATGAAGCTGGCAGGGTAAACTCGTCAGCATGATGATACAGCACTGAATGAAGGAAGACGACTCACTTGCGCCGCAGACAGTCATCGCAAATACGCATATAATGGACCCATACATACTCCAGATTTTCAGTGGTATCACAATACTGCACGTGGATGAAGGTTCGGTCGCCATGTCAGTGAGCATTGGTGGAGCGCACGGCAGGCAGTAAAACGTACATGACAGTTGCCATAAAGTAGATTAGCATACTGAGGGAGTGAGAAATCGTCCGGGCATGGAGGCGGTACAGGTTGGGTCAAGGAAAATGCCTTGAGAAAGAGAAAAGACGACCGAAATTTAGCACCAATGCAGCAAATACGCAAAGATAATTTCGAAGACCCACGAATTTCCATATGGGGGAGGCAATACTACGATCGAGAAGAAAAGCGCGAAGGAAGTGGCCGGTCCTCAGAAGGGCAAGCAAGCTGACAGGTTCTAAGCACTTGAAGATCTCGATGAGGATGTCGAGAGGCATTTCGCCCAGATATCCGGGCCCACTGGATTCTTGGTCCACTGGCTCGGGAAGGGATTCATTTGCCTCTGTTCCTGGCGTTGGCACCTCTTCTTGGTTGGGTTCGACCTCTGGGTTTGTGAGGTCGGATTCATTGGAATTCTGTACTGGGGACTCTTCGCGTTCTGATTCTGTTGCTGGCATCACCGCCTTAGTTCTCGATCTAGCAGGTTCTGGGTTGGCGAGCGGCTGGACGCAAGATGGCCCAAGTGACCGACGACCGTTCATGGTTACTGATCTGAATAAAACAAACTTGAAAGGAAAGGGTAAGCCTACGTGCTGTGGACCCGCAACTCTTGAGCAATTCGGGGATCATAGCGGGATGATGACGATGGGCACCACTGGTGCCGGGCCAGTGACCGACTGGCTGGGCCTCATGTTCAACCAATTAGCCCAGTATCAGAACAGCGCGCTGTATGTGTTAAGGAGTTCATCGGTCAAAAANCACTCGCCAGGCTCCCAAAAGGAAAGAAATACAACATGAAGCAACGGACGAAGTAATTATAGCTACGACTAACGAATCTAGGGTATCAAGGAATTTCCTGGGATCATCAACTGGGTTCGGGGATTCTGACTGGGAAGGGCCAGGAAGACAACTCCAAAGGTACACAATTGCGACGATACACACCCACAGTCTCTAGGTCATGTCTCGCCACGGCATTGCAGGTTTGGGCGCCCTGGTGTACCGGCGATGCCCACGGCCAGCCCAGTGGATAAACCACCCGACCATCCTGGATGTCGCACAGGCTACATTGCACGCAATAGTCGTTATCTTCCCTCAACGAATACGCACGGCAACCTCGAACACGTTTCGATCCTTTGATTTCCTTCGAGTAGGCCATGGGGAGGGACTGTGCGTCCACGAGTCGCCACCCCGTCTTGCAGCTATCCTCGTCGCCATCCGAATGCTTCTCGAGCTGGTGAAGGACCTATGAACATCAAGCTGTAATGAGAGATCAGTCCCTTGATTCAGAAGATGGTCGAACGTACGGCCTGGCGCCAGCTCATGACTAGGCAATTATGCTTGTTAATGCATTTACGACTGACTTTATGCCGACACCGAATGCACTCCAGTCGTTGGCCGGCCTCCTCAAGCTGTTTCCAGGTGACAGTGTCTGGATCTTGGCCAAGAGTTCTTATAATGACCTTCGCGTAGCGGGACGCTTCTTTGTGAGCCACGACTTCCTCTCCAGTTTCGTTCCACCGGCATTTGGAATTGGTGCCAGAAGACGACTGAATCAAGCAGTGATGGGACAAGACAGCAGGGTACAAGATTAACCTGGAGCACCAGGTGCATTTGAAGATGGTGGTCGCTCTCTCCAGGACAGAACTATCGAGGGGATGCTCTTTGCCTTTTCCTTTCGCTCCAGAGCTGCCCGCGGCATGTTGGGATTCTATCCCAAGTAGCCGGAGCAAAAGTCCCATGGCTTCTTCTCTCCAAGCCTCAAAAAGATGTGGGAAGACATCTAGATGGGCAAGAAAGTCGCCCTGGGTAAGGTGCTCGTCCAACGGTGTGTCGTAAATGAGACCTCGGAAAGGCTCCATTTCAGCGACCTGAAAGTATGGCGGTGCGAGCAGCTGGTCCATCCGGTGGTGCGAGATGTAATAGTCGTAAACTGGACGAAGTAGCTTGGTGGTCCGATTGGATTTATCTTTGTCTTCGAACGTTCGTCGCCATAATTGAAGAGTTTCAATGACCTTAGGCCGGATATTCTCCCAATCTGCATTCAATGCCTCAACATGAGGTGGACAATAGAGCAAGGTGTGGTCAGACGGGCTCACCGTCACTTGTGAGGGGCTCAACACCACTGACGCCTGGGACTTCGTATTCTATGCCTTCCGAAACTAGGCGATTGAAAACTGTTTCATCGTCTGAAATGAAGGCCAGATATCAATGATACAGCTCGGAAGGGATAAGGGTGAACAGAGAAAAACATTGAAGGTACCTTCTCCAAGGTCGGAAATGCGTTGAGAAAACCTGGTTGGTGCATGATTGGTTTCGATTTCGAAAACCTGAGGAATGGGGCGAGGAATACATACGCATCTCTCCGAGCGCGACGCCTAGCTTCAATGTTTTCTATTTTAGATTGTTCGAAGGCAATTTCCCATTCGTGTAAAGCTTTACACTGGAACCAAAAGTTAGTTGCCGGTGGTTTAGAATCAACGATCGGATTCTCGATATCGGAGCAACGTACTCCTTCACGCCTCTTGGAGAGTTTCTCTGATTCTCGACTGATGAATTCATCATACGACTTCTTGCTGCGCGATGACTTGAGAAGTTCCTGGGATTTGAGGTGATATTCCGCCCGTGGACACAGTTTTACCTCGTCCCACCAGCCGTCTATGTCGAAATAGAGCTTGAATTTAGGCTCCAGGTTTATGAAGAGCTTTGGAATACACTTACATGGTCCACGAGCCACTCTCTTGGTGTAGGAAGGTACTATGGAGTACAGGTCTCTCCAAGCGCGGCGGTCGGTGCGAATTTCCACAAAACTACGTCGACGATTTCAACTTGATGCCCTTGCTTAAGAGACGGGAGCGACTCACTTATTCGTTAGACAGTCATCGCAAATACGCATATAGCAGAGCCAAGCATTGTTCAGCCCGTCGCTGGTATCGCAATACTTTGAAAGAATAGTAAGTGGTTCGGTACGATCTTCAAATTGATTGTGCGGAGTGAAACGTACATGGCAGTTTCCGAAGAGAGTATTGGCGTACTGAGGAAGTGTTAGATCGTCTGGACAGGGAGGCGGTGTAGGCTGGACCAAGGAAAATGCCTAGGTGAAAGAAAGTCTCTAGTTTAGCATAAGAGGCTACTTCTCGTGTGTACAGTGACTGACATGCTTCCAGATGAGTGAAGCGACAGGACGATTCAGTAGCATGGCACGCAAAAATTGACAAGTCCTCAAAAGCACCAGCAGATCAACTAGTTCCAGATGCTTGAATATTTCTGTGAGAACATCGAAGGGCATTTCAGCGAGCGCTCCGCTGGAATCCTTTGCCGGAGATCCATTTGGCTCTGAAGGAAGCCTTAACTTCTGTTTTTTAGAATTAGCGTGGGGCCCATGAGTCTGACTGGGTGAACGGGAGCGTCGAGGTGACATGAGAGAAAGAAAGAGAAAGAGGTAGATCCGAACTCTACGGGTATCGCAGCGTCCAATCCGGGTCTTGTCCATGTCGTCATTGTTGTTCCTGGAACCATCTTATCTTATCGCACTGTGGTGTCATTCATAGAACGTTTCCTTAAAACTATACAGCGTAGGCTGATCTGACTCTGTTGAAAGCGACGTCCAGCCAATTAGACTGGGGATGTGCAAGTTACTAATGGGTACATCGGACAAACGGTCGCTAGGTTTGCGAAAGCCTGAGAGACGCGTAAGATGAAGCAATGAATACAACTATGTACAACTAGCGAATTTGGGCATCAATCGATTTCCTGGGGTATCAAGCTGGGTTCGGGTATTCTGACTGGGAGGGGCCACGGAGACAAATCCGACGGTACACATTTGCGGCGATACACGCCCATAATGGCGAGGTTGTGCCTGCTTGGCAAGCCAATGCAGGTTTTAACACCCTGGAGGACTGGTGGTGGCCAACTCCAGTAAATCGGATAGACTACCTGACCGTCCCGGATGTCGCACAGGCCACATTCCACACAGTACTCGTAATCTTCCTTTATTGAAAATGTACGCCAACCTTGAACACGTCTTGATCCTTTGATTTCCTTTGAGTAAGCCATGGGGAGGGAATGTGCGTCTAGGAGTTGCCATCCTGTCTCACAACTATCCTCGTCTTCGTCCGAATGCTTCTGGAGTTCGTGGAGAATCTATGAATATTGAGCTGTGATGCAATGCTAACCCCTTGATTCAGATTATAGACGGACGTACAGCTTGGCGCCAGCTCATAACGAGGCGGTTGTGCTTGTTGATGCTCTTGCGACTGACTTTACGACGGCACCGGATGCACTCGAGTCGCTGGTTAGCTTCCTCAAGCTGGTTCCAGGTGACAGCGTCGGGATCTTTGCCAAGAATTTTAATTATGACCTTTGCGTAGCGGGACGCTTCCTCATGTGCCTGAACTTCGTCCCATGGCCACCGGCGGCTGGACTTGTTCGGAATGTCACTCGAGCTATTGACTGGGCAAGAATGGGACAAGATAGCGCGATACAAGATTGGTTTTGAACAGCGAGTGCATTTGAAAATGCTGGTTGCTTTCTCCAGGATAGAGTTGTTGGGAGAAGCCTCTTTCCCTTTTGCTCCGGGGCTACTAACGTTGTTCTCCGATTTTGCTCCAAGTAACCCGAGCAACAACTTTACAATTTCCTCTTTCCAAGCCTCGAAGAGCTGAGGGAAGACGTCCAGATGAGCAAGAAATTCGCT
Organism: Candolleomyces eurysporus; assembly: GCA_027579435.1. Taxonomy (NCBI): domain Eukaryota; kingdom Fungi; phylum Basidiomycota; class Agaricomycetes; order Agaricales; family Psathyrellaceae; genus Candolleomyces; species Candolleomyces eurysporus. Next base: position 126,096 of record JANBPK010000708.1, on the reverse strand, counting down.
CTGAGCCAATTGCACATTCGGGGGTGTGTCGTAAATGAGACTTCGGAAGGGCTCCATCTCGGCGAGTCGCTGGAGTGGCGGCGCAAATAGCTGTTCACTCCGGTGGTGAGAAATGTAATAGTCATACGCTGGACCAAGTAGCCTGTCCGTTCGATCAGTAATGAGTTCGGATCTGTCCTGATCTTCAAACTTGTGTCGCCATGACTCAAGGGCTTCAACGATCCTTGGTTGTAAAGTTTCCCAATCTGCATTCAGCGTCGGACGTGAGGGGGTTGATAGATCAAGGACCGGTATGGACATACCATCACTTGTGAGAGGGTCAACACCGCTGATACCTGGTAGCTCTCTATTGAGAAAATCGGGGCCGTTCAAACGTAAGCGGTTAAGGACCGTTTCGTAATCTGGCACAAAAGTATTACATGTTAGCCAAACAATAATCACCTGAGAGATATAGAGATAACGATGGGCAGAATGGCATTGAAGATACCTTTTCCAAGATTAGTAATGTGTTGACGAAACCTGCCAGAATCGGCGCTTGGTCAACCTACTGTCCGAGAGCTTGACGAGTGAGTGATGGGTAATACATACGCGTCTCTGCGAGCCAAGCGCCTAGTCTCGGTATCTAGGTAAGTGAATCGCTCAAACTTGATTTCCCATTTGTATAGGGCTTTGCACTTGACCGAGAAGTTAGCTGCGACTAGTCGAGAATAAAGACGGTCGAAGTTGAAGTTGAGATAACATACCCTTTCTTGCCTCCGGGTGAGTTTTTCTGATTCTCGACTGACATAGTCGTCGTACGTATCCTTGTTGCGAGATGCCTTGCGCAGCTCCTCTGATTTGAGGACATATTCCACCCGTGGGCACATTATTGTGTCCTCCCGCCAGCCGACTACATTGAAACAGAGCTTGGAGTTGAATTCTAATCCTCTGAAGGCCCCTGGGATACACTTACATCGGTTACGAGGCGCTGTCTTGGTGTAGGAAGGCACTATTTCTGATAATTTTTTGCAGGTGCGGCGGTTGCGAACTTCAATAAAACTAGGTCATCGGCGTCAATTTGAAGTATTTACAAAAAGGCAGAGAAAACCCACTTTTGTGTCAGACAGGCGTCGCAAACACGCATATAGCAGAGCCAAGCATATCGAAGTCCGTCGCTGGTATCGCAATACTGTGAAAGATTAATGACTTGAATAATGTTGAACACAGCCGGGGAAGTGCAACTTACATAACAGTTTCCGTAGAGAAGATTGGCATACTGCGGAAGCGTCAGGTCGTCTGGACAGGGAGGCGGTGCAGGTTGAGCCGCCGAAAATGCCTAGGGTCGAAAGAAGTAGCTTAGCACAGAGAAACTCATCATACACTGGACAAACTTACATTCTTCCAAATGAGAGAAGCAACAGGACGATTCAGTAGGAGCGTCCGCAACAATCGACTAGTCCGCAAAAGCATGAGCAGGTTGCCTACCCCCAAATGCTTGAATATCTCTGTGAGGATATCGAGGGGCATTTCCACCAGTGGTCCACTGGATTCCTTTGCCGGAGATCCATTTGGCTCTGAAGAGAACCCTAACTTCTGCCTTTTTGAGTTAGGGTGAGGCTCGTGAGACTGACTGAGTGAACGGGAGCGTTGGGGTGGCATGAGAGGAAGGCGGGCATTGCGTTGTCCAATTTAGGTCTTCGTCCACGCCGTCATCGGTCCCGAAAGCATCTTATCTTATCGCAGCATGCTCACTATACACTGCCAGTCCTTCATAAGAACTTTCCTTGTTAGACGTGGGCCGGTCTGAGCTCTGAACATGACGCTCGGCCGATTGGATTGATCTCGACCCTAGGGTTTCTTCTGGACAGCACTGTGCGTAAGTTACTAACGAGTACATCGGACAAACAATCACTAGGTTTACGAAATGAAAGACGATCGAGGTAATGGGCTAACAAGTGATATAGCTACATCTAGTGAATTTGGAGCATCAGTGGATTTCCTGGTATTTCAACTGGATTCGGGTATTCTGACTGGGAGGGGCCACGAAGACAAGTCCGACGGTACATATTTGCGGCGATACACCCCCATAGTGGCTAGGTCGTGTCTCACCACGCCAGTGCAGGTTTTAGCACCCTGGTGGAGCCCCGGTGGCCCGTTCCAATGGAACGGGTAAACAACCTGACCATCCTGGATGTCGCACAGGCCACATTGCACACAGTACTCATAATCTTCTCTTCCTGAATATCCACTGCCTCGGACACCTCTTGATGATCTGATTTCCTTCGAGTAGGCGGTGCCATGGGACTGTGCGTCTACAATTTTCCACCCTGTCTCGCAGGTAACTTTGTCTTTGTCCGAATGCTTCTGGAGCTCGTGGAGGATCTATGAGCGTTTAAATTAAGCTGTGATCTGATGCTACCCCTTGATCCAGATTATGGACGAACGTACAGCTTGGCGCCAATTCATGACGAGGCGGTTGTGTTTGTTAATGCTTTTACGACTGACTTTATGACGGCACCGGATGCACTCAAGTCGCTGGTTAGCCTCCTCAAGCTGGCTACGGGTGATAGCGTCAGGATCCTCGCCAAGAATCTTGATAATGACCTTTGCATAGCGGGACGCTTCCTCGTGTGCCTGAACTTCATCCCATGGCCACCGACAGCTGGGTTTGTTTGGAAGACCCCTGAGGCGATTGACTGTGCAAGAATGGGACAAGATAGCGTGGTGTAAGATTGGTTTTGAACAGCGAGTGCATTGGAAAATGCTGGTTGCTTTCTCTAGGATAGAGCTGTTGAGAGGAGCCTCTTTCCCTTTCGCTCCGGGGCTATCAGCGCTATTCTCTGATTCTACGCCAAGTAGCCCAAGCAGCAATTTGACAGATTCTTCTTTCCAAGCCTCGAAGAGTTGGGGGAGGATGTCCAGATGAGCAAGAAAGTCGCCTTGTGCCAGCTGCACATTCGGGGGCGTGTCGTAAATGAGACTTCGGAAGGGCTCCATCTCGGCGAGCTGCTGGCGTGGGGGTGCGAACAGCTGCTCACTCCGGTGGTGAGAAATGTAATAGTCATATGCTGGGCCAAGTAGCTTGTTTGTTCGATCAGTAATGAGTTTGGACCTGTCCTGATCTTCAAACTTCTGCTGCCATGACTCAAGTGTTTCAACAATCCTGGGTCGTAAGGCTTCCCAATCTGTATTCAGCGTCAAGCCTGAGGGGTTTGATAAACCAAGGATTGGTCAACGGACATACCTTCACTTGCGAGGGGGTCAACACCGCTGATCCCTGGTAACTCCCTATTGAGAACTTCAGGACCTTGCGAACTTAGGCGGTCAAAGACCGTTTCAAGACCTGGCACAAAAGTGTTACATGTTAGGAAAGCAATAACGATACGAGAGATCCAGAATGGACTAAGAGACATTCAAAATACCTTCTCCAAGATTGGCAATGCGTTGACCAAACCNTGCCAGAATGGGCGCACGACCAGCTTAGTGTCCAAAATGTTGGCGAGTGACAAGTGAGGAATACATACGCATCTCTCCGCGCCCGGCGTCTAGCTTCAATATCTTCTTTTGTGAATTGCTCGAGCTTGACTGCCCATTCGTATAGAGCGTTGCACTTGACCCAAAAGTCAGTTGCGACTGACCGGGAAAAAGAGGCCCATGACGGTGGAACAACATACTCCTTCCCGCCTCCGAGCGAGTTTCTCTGATTCTCGACTGACGTACTCGTCATATGACTTCTTGTTGCGCGATGCTTTGCGCAGCTCCTGGAGTTTGAGGGCATACTCCACTGGTGGGCACAGTACCGCTTTAAGCCAACCGTCTTCGTCAAGATGGAGTTTGGAATTAATTTTTGATCCTTTGAGAACCCTCGGCGCTCACTTACATCCAGAGCCGATTTTCTTGGCGTAGGAAGGTACTATTTCTGAGAGATCTTTCCCGATGCGGCGGTCAGTGCGAACTTCAACAAAACTTGGTGATCGGCATTAGTCCAAAGTCTTTACAGAAAGAGCGGAAACCCCACTTTCGTGTTAAACATGCATTGCAAACACGCATATAACAGAGCCAAGCGTATTGAAGTCCGTCGTTGGTATCGCAATACTGTGCAAGATCAATGGCTCGGTATGATGTTGACGACAGTCGGGGAAGTGTGACTTGCATAACAGTTTCCGTAGAGAAGATTGGCATACTGCGGAAGCGTCAGGTCGTCCGGACAGGGAGGTGGTGCAGGTTGAGCCAGGGAAAATACCTAGGGAGGAAAGAATCTAACTTAGCGCAGAGAACTAATCATATAAACTTACATTCTTCCAAATGAGAGACGCAACAGGACGATTCAGTAGGAGCGCCCGAAGAAATCGACTAGTCCGCAAAAGTATGAGCAGGTTGACTGGCTCCAGATGCCTGAATATCTCTGTGAGGATATCGAGGGGCATTTCTGCCAGCGGCCCGCCGGAATCCTGATCGGGTGGCTCATTCAGCGCTGGATCGAGTGCTACCTTCTGTCTTTTGGGTTCATTCTCGTGGGCTTGACTGGGGGACCTTCGAGCTGGCATGAGCATGAGAGAAGGAGAAGAAGAGGCAATACTGTCTGACTCCATGACCCAAAACACATCTTATCTCTCACATGCTTCACACGTGTGCATACAGTGTCGCGTGCGTGGGAACCATAAGACGCGCCTGCCGTAAACACTATAAAACTTAGCGCCTTGTGCTTGAGCTTGGACCTTTTTCCATTAAACTTTTGTATTCAAATCTCCAAGTCCAAATGTCTACCACTATCCCTCTTACTCTTTCCTTCACCCCGCACAATCAAGCCCTCCCCGCTCTGGTGTATACCCAGACAACATTGGACGCAAGCATGAAGAGAAAGTCGACCGCAGCTGCACCCAATTCCAAGAAACGCAAGCTCGCGCTTGCTGATGGAAGTAAGTCGTCCTTACCTTCGTGCCTTGGCTTCGACCCATATCTTTGCTGCATCATGCCCCAGTACCTCCTTGCTGACCAGGGCCTCTTTTTTGTGCACCATTGTGTTGTATAGGCGAGCTGGACCTGAATGGCTCTATCCCTGTAACTCCAGAAGTTCTTGCTGCCATGCGCCTCCGAATCCTCGAGGTACGTTTTTGAACTTGTGCGACGCGTCAAACCAACTCATACACTGGCAACGCGTAGCTGGAAGACCAACTCGCCGCGTCTGCACAAGAACAAGACCAGAGGCCCGCCAAACGCGCACGCACCACCGTCAACTCAGAGACCACTCCCGCGTCCGACGCCGGTCCAAGTGCCGCAGCCGGATCTAGCTCTGGAAACGCGAAAGAGGACGAAAAGAAGCGAAAGATGCAAGTTAAGAAAATCTTGGACCGGTGTGTTTCGCGTCGTGGCCTGCTTCTCCTGCCCTGATTCTGACACTTTTTTACTAGTCTCAAGAAAGACTGCAAAGCTGCCGATCTCAAGTTCCAAGGAGCGCCCAAGACTGTCAAATTCGACGAAGTACTCGAAAACGCTGAATTCCAAAGCTTGTTTGGTGGCAAGGGCACGCTTATACAGCCTACGCCGCAGAATAAGCCTACAAGCACTGTTACCATAATGCATTTCGTGAGCCATTCCATACTACTTCCATCACAATTTTTTAGCTGATAGTGCTGTCCAGAACCAGTCGCAATTGGTCGAATTCTTTGGAAACGGTTTGTCGACACTCAAAGGCAACTCTTGGACTCGTGGAGGTAAGGGTATACCACGCACTTATATTCGACCGTGTGCTGACGACTTCACTTTGCAGGCGGCCCTCGCTTCGCCAAGTCTGTCAAACTTGGGCAATGCGAATTGATAGTCAATTCGCTCGACGTCAACTATTCGAAGAACGGAATGAAATGCACCCTCAAATTTGAGGTTGAAGATAAGGACGGTATGGGAGGGTGTTACGGCCCTAGCGGGCTATCGAGAGGAATTTGGGCTATGTACTGAGCCTTCTTTATCTCCCTTCATCTGATATATTCGTTCAACTGCCTGCTTTATAAGTTTACCTTATAATATGTAGACTATATTCGCTTCTTGTACATAGCTTTATATCTTTTGTGTAGTGTACTTTATATCTTGTGCCGTTGTGTAATATCGTGTCCATCTTGTCTGAATGCATAATTACGCCTATCCTCTGTTCAAACGTTCACATATATCCTTGCTTTCGTCTCGAACTTGGAGTGAGAGAAGTATGCCCAAGGAGGAACACGAAGAGCGGCGAGATACTCGGACTGGCTGTCTCTCACTCTAGATCGCCGCTCCGCAGCGTCTCCATGGTGTTCACAAGAACGGGCTTGAGCTTTTTCCACTCTACAATCCATCCAAGAGTGAGCTCAAGTCGCAGAGAAATAGAGAGAAGAACTAAACCAACCTTTTTCTGTGAGAAGCTTCATCGACATCCCCTTTATACCAGGCAGCGCAGTGATTTCCTTGGCCTGCAAACGATCCAACTCTTCTGCGTATCCTGGACGATGGGAATGAGCGAGGTCGTCCTAAAACAAAGGGAAAGGAGAGCAAATTGACCTAGTTCACGAATCCTGTCAAGAATACTAGAAAGGGTGTCGGGACAAGCGACGAATAAATACTTGGTATTCTCTTTTACACAGAGGAATGACAAGACACGTACGCCTCTCTTCTAATCGACCTGCGAGCTTCGAGTCCAGCTTTCTTGATCCTCTCACATTCATCTTCCCAGTTGTATATCGGGTCAACCTGATATAATACGATTCAGGACTTTCGGGCAGAGGTGAATAACACGACGATTGAGCTTACTCACCCATGACTGTCTTTCAATCATCCTGTTCCACTCCTCGCCTCTGTACTTATGTCCTGCTGTAGCATCGTTTTCCACAACCTCTAAACGGTGCAACACTGCCGAGTGTTTTTCAAAGATTGGCTTGAAGTAAGAAGCTCCATGATCTATCGGTTTCCGAAAAAAAAAAATCAGGAACGAAATCACAAGAATAAAGAAGTCAATGGTACTCACACCCCTTTCTAGCATCATTGCGCGAAGGAACCATGGTCCAATGAGCGACACCATTGATGAACCGACTTGTATCAATGTTGATGAACCTGTACCAGAGAATGCTTCAGTCCAGGTCCACGCAGCACGTTAGGAAAGGAGCATCTCTCACTCATTTTTGTAGCAGTCTGAACAGACTCGGGCTAGACAGAAGTAGACAGGCTTGGTTCCCTGGTCAGACCCGCAGCACTGTAACGAGCCATCTTATCAGCAGAGAACTGTCGCGTCTATAATGCACAGTACGGCTCACATCACAGATCTTGCCGAAGAGCAGTGAGGCATACTGAACCAAATTCAATTCAGGAGGGCAGGGCGGAGGCGTCGGGTGAGCGTTAGTAAACGCCTGGTAGCCGTATAGATGTGTGGAATCCCATTCAGTCCGCAATTCAAGAACTAGAGGAGCAGGCGAAAGAAGGCAAGGAACTCACCGACTCCCACAAAGATAAAGCCTTGCGGTGGTTGAGCAGGAGAGACCGAAACCGTTTATTGACCCTTGCCAAGCTTAGAAGGTCTCCAGGACCCAAGTACTCGAATATCTCGAGAACGATCTCCAAAGACATTTCCATGACCAGCTTGAGGTAACCTTGCTTTCCCTTGATCATACGCTTCTGCCCACCGATTCCATGAGATCGTACATGAGCCTTGAAGGCTGGCTCGTGGGTAGTGGAAAACTGGCAGAGGGTAGCCTCGCAATACCACGTACTGCAAAGCAAAAAGAAGCCAAAAAANTGTCAGGGTGAGCGATCGACTTGGTGAGATTGAAAAGCTATATAGCGAGCGCCTTACTTGGCTGGGTCCTGCATGTCTAGGGTGAAACTCCCCGCGCCTGCGCGGAGAAGAGTCAGGAAATAGAAGGAAGGTGTCGTTGAAGATGCTGAATTAATGGCGTAGAGGCAAGTCCCTTTTATGCGAAAATGCAAAAACAAAGAACGAGATAGTCGTTGCAATCGCCCTTCTCGATTTGCAGGAACATTGTTTCCACGATTCCACGAAAACAAAGGCCAGGAAATGTTTGCTTGACGAGTTCCTGAGGTTTGCCAGGTACACTGACGGTGCATGAAAGGATGCCAAGGGAATTGTCAAGGCAGAGTGCCACCCGACGATATAGACTTGAACAGCGGCCAGTCAAGAACAAGAAAAAGCATTGTATTTCATCCAGTACGAAGAGGACGTGGTAGAGTCTACGCAGGGAAACAAGAGCGTGATAAGGGAGATGGAGGAGGGATGTAGGAAAGGTCTGACGCTCAGCTCACCATGGAAGTGGGCGACCGAGTTCTTTTACCTAACCGCATCGTTCTACGCTGTACCTGAATCACCTCGCCCGCTGTGCTGAGAGCTGCCTGGGCTGGTACTGTCTAAAAGGTTGCGATGAGAGAGGAAAATCGAGTACGCATCGCAATTTTAGGGAAAGATGTGTTGGCGTATGTTTGGTTTTATCCCAATTAGGAGGTGCCCATAGTATTACAGCCGTGCAAATTACACTACATTACAGCAAATCTTCAAGCCACTGTTGAAGGGACGAAAGGCCGTCTTCGGACAACTCGCCAGACTTTTTAGAGTCATCCGGTCGAGCGGAAGTGCCCAAGAATACAACATCTCCTCCTTCCCAATCATCGAACTTGAACGAAGCTTTCTCACTTCCGCATTCCAGTCCGCCGAGTTCTGTGGTTTCTCCTTCTTCGCCCAGGCCTTCCACACCGACCCCGCCGGTTTGAGCGACACGACGTTTCTCCAGTTCTCTTTCGAGGATGGCCTTCACTCGATTAATGGCAAGTGCGGAAGATGTAGTTGACGACGAGGATTTGAGGACGTCAGATTTGTTGCAAATGATGGCCAAGACTGGGGCAGCCTGTGAAGGTGGAAGATTCGTCAAAGCATGGAGAATGTGGTGCAAGTGTCTGAAATGATTCCAGGTCAGGAAGAGTAAAATCAAATGAAAGAAACACTCACTCTGCTACGGCAGGGCCATTGCGAGATACAGTATTTGAATCCACAACGAAAGCCACTGCTTTGGCGCTATTCAAATGGTCCGCGAACTGGCCGCGTATCCGTGGGTGTCCGGGGATGTCAATAATTTGTATCGTCTTTGACGGCACCGGAGTAAAGCTGGAGGCGTTGGTTTGTAGCGAAGTGGTTGTGGGTATGTGTTGGTTGTAGACCAGCTGTACTGCGGGTCAGTCTTATTCTCTAGCGTTGTAAGCCAACGTACCCTCGAGAAGATAGTGGTCTTCCCAGAGTCCATGGGGCCTACGAGAAGCAAAGCATTCCCCTGAGCATTGGATTTTTTCCTGCTGACGAAAACAAGGACTTCGGACTCCGTCAGTGGAGACTCGGACACGGAAGGGACAATACTTACTGACAACAAGAACCAGAGCAGCGATCAAGCTACTAATAAGGAGAGTCTGAGGTGGCAAGGTTGAGGATAAAGCCAAAACCTCTGGCGTTTTGTGGGGGAGGTGGTCGTCGGACATCGTTGGAGACACAGTCTACAGGGAGTGACGACGCGACCAATCTGGGACGTACCTGGAATGCGTGCCGTATTTGTCTGCGGCCCTGATGGCGGGGATACGGCCCGTTTGATCCATTTTTTCAGCAATCCTGCTCGAGTCCAACGCTTTGGACGACGTGCATTGCCAATCAGAATGCCCTCTTCAGCTTCAATAGTCGAGGATTCAGACCTTTCTACCCCTCCACCACGCAAAAGGCTGCGCCAGGACTCAAAATCAATATCTGCCGCGAAGAAAGAACCTCGATTATTCGTGCCATTTCGCGCTCTCGGCCTCATAACAAACCATGTGCCATTCGTCTTGCAAACAAGATCCTACAAGGGAGCAGCAGAGGGGCCTCGGATACATATCTTGACATGCTTAGGGAAGTCATGGGCGCTTTGGGAGGGAGGGAAGATGACTCTGTTGTTCGTCGGTGCGCAATTGTCTTTGTATCTGCTGCAGTTGGACAGAAGTTGACTTCGTATAGGTCCTGATGCTCTTGACCAGATCTCGAGCTTAGCCATGGACGGGGACGCAGTTTGGGCCGCATCCTCTACCCTCCTGCTAAAATACATTCGAGGGAAAGAGGTACGTTCGTCAGCTAACAGTTTCAAGGTTTCAACCTAACGGCAATCTCAGGTCTTGAGAATCGAAAATCCTCTAGGCAGTCACTTGTCATATATCACAATATTTGGAACCTTTATCCTTGCTTTAACAGAGCAGGGAGATCGCATGTTAACATGGGAGACCTCTACTGGCTGTACGTCGTTTTTCTGCCTTCTTCAGGACGGCACTCTAACATCTTTTTCCAGCACTACAATCTACCATCGAATTTGAAAAGGGCTTCACAGCGACATCTATTCTTCACCCCGCAACGTATTTGAACAAAGTTCTCATCGCCAGCAACGAAGGAGATCTGGAACTTTGGAATATTCAATCCCAGTGCGTTCAGGGCTGCTATTTTCTGCCCACCCGTTTCCAATGACATTCCAGAAAGCGCATCTTCAAATTCGCTTGCTCTAAACTACTTTCGGCACCCTCAGTCCCCCTGCTAGGCAAGAAATCAGGGCATAGCTCGGCAATTACAGCACTCACCCAGTCCCCTGCCATTGACGTCGTCGGAATTGGCTTCACTTCAGGAGAAATATCCGTCTACGACGTTCGTGCCGATGAACAACTTATGCGGATGCACATGGAGGGTGGTGGGATCAGGGCACTCGGTTTCCGGGGTGGTATGTTGCTTCGACCCTGTTTTGTTCAGTCTTCATCCTGACGAGCGTTGTGTAGACGGGCAACCTATCTTAGCTTCTGCTTCATCCGCTGGGCATATCGCTCTCTGGGACTTGAATGCTGGTGGTAGACTGTTGCATATGGTTCGCGGTGCCCATGATGGTGCCATCTCAGCATTGGAGTGGGTTCCTGGTCAACCTTTGCTCATCACATCCGGCGAGGACAACAGCGTCAAGGTGAGGGCTACCTTGRTGCTCCCGAACCTTCCCTGACCGGTCTCATAGCAATGGGTATTTGATTCTCCCACTGCAGCGCCTCGCCTGTTGAAATTCCGTTCTGGGCACCACTCGCCTCCCCATCTTATTCGATATTACGGYGATGACGGAAAACAACTCTTGACCACTTCGAGAGACCGAAGTTTGCGCTGCACTTCCGTTGTCCGGGACTCTAGATCGTTCGAACTTTCTCAAGGTCGGCCAAGYGCCTTTGAACATTGATCCATATCGTCTCACCAAGATTGTTACAGGTTCCCTGGCGAAGAAAGCTACATCCTTGTCACTACCCCTTGCCTCCCTCAAGTTCCCGCCTATCACATCCATTTCATATTCATCTGCAAGGGCCAAAGACTGGGACGATATTCTCACYGGTCACACCGACGAAACTTTCGCGAGGACGTGGACGATGCAGAGCAAACGACTTGGAAAATACACTCTGGGCTTCGCAGATGAACTCAAAGGCAAAGGCAAGGAAAAGGCAACCCTCGGCTCTGTCAAGGTTAGTTGGCCCCTTCTCTCAAGCAGCACATCATCGTGACGATCCTGGTTTTGCAGGCCGTATGTGTAACTGCGTGTGGCAATTTTGGCATAGCAAGTTCKTCGACAGGCCARATTYATATGTGGAACATGCAATCTGGCATCCGGAGGCGAGCGTTCAAACTCGGTCCTTGTCCTCCAGAAGTCCAGAACCGYGTGCACAGCAGTAACTCGGCGAAGCAAAGAGAGAGAACYGTYACTGGGCTTGCGACAGACTCATTGAATCAATGGCTTGTTGCTTGTACGCTAGATGGGACTGTCAATGTAAGTGCTGTTCAMGCTYAGTCTGRCTGCATTCCTGATGAAGATGTAGTTCTTCGACTTCAGAACAGCGGCTCTAGAGCACACRCTGGTGTTGCCTTCRACTGCGGTATCWATGATTTTGCAGCGGGATAGYGGATTGCTGGCCRTCATCTGCGACGACCTTGTCGTTCGRATCATTGACATTGAGACTAGAAGAGTTGTGCGTGAATTGGGAGGTTTCAGAGGAAGAATTCTTGACATGGTYGGTTCCNTTTACTCCGGCTCTTTGCATYCGCTCGCTTACSCTGTCCTAGGCGTTTTCACCTGATTCTCGGTGGCTGGTGACAAGCTCACTAGACTCTATCATTCGGACGTTCGATGTSCCCACTGGCCGCTTGATTGATGCATTTAAAACCTCGAGTGTTGCSACYAGTCTATCATTCTCACCTACCAACGACTTCCTTGCCACATCACATATCGATAGTTTAGGCGTATTTCTCTGGTCAGTACCGTCTCCGTTCTTTACAATATCCACAGACAGCTAATCCATTCTACAGGGCTAATCGCGCTCAGTATGCTGAAGTCGCCTTCAAAGGCATTCGTGAAGACGAAATTGAGGAGGTCTCGCTGCCATCGATGCAAGGTACTGCAGAGGAAGAAGGTATGCGGCACGTTGTATCACTTTTCTTTCCCTAATCACTGTTCGCACAGCCCTGGAAGCKATTTCATCCCTCACCGTGAAAGATGCTCCCATCGACGTTTTCTCAACGCCTCCTCAGTTAGATGGCGAGCTTATCACRTTGACCCTTCTACCCCGCTCGCGCTGGCAAACATTRCTGAATCTCGAAGTCATTCAAGTATGTAMCTCCTTCAATGCTTATTCCCTAYRCYGGTTGYGTCTCTAANNNCNTTCCRCTCCAGCAACGAAATAAACCCAAAGAACCGCCYAAAGCTCCTGAAAAGGCACCATTTTTCTTGCCAACACTGCCAGGAGTAGAACCTCGCTTCGCKGTGGAAAGCAAAAAGCAAAAGGAATCTAAAACATCTAGCAGGCGACTTCAAACCGACGCAACYGGGGCCGAGTCGRTCTTCTACCAAAAACTGATTTCRGMRCCTTCCGATGGGGATTGTACGTCCTATCCATATATGCCTKTTCTCYRCTATCCTCTYATTGAGATCTGTTATAGACGAGGACTTYTTCAACTTTGCCAAATCATTATCACCCGCTGCCCTKGACCTGGAGATCCGATCTCTCCTCTCCCTTGACAGTCTCGCGCTRTTCATGCAYGCACTCACGCAGCGGCTCAAGTCGAGRAGGGATTTCGAAGCGGTTGAGGCCTTCCTCAAGACATTCCTTCARATGCACGGCGAGGTGTTGATTGCCAACTCTGAGCTGCAGGGTGCAATGGAGGAGGTCTATCAGGTGCATCGGAAGGAGAGTCAAAGGGTTTTGGAGTTGATTACTTCTTCTYTAGGTACCCTGGGCTTCGTCAGGGATACTCTATAGTTTGTACCATTCRGTGARGCTGKATCGTYGCTAAGAGAYRTACYAGATTCRTCRCAGYTACTTYACAGCTCGGAAATGAAAGRWTATCGAGTTGTTATACAATGTACATATGCTACAAAAATGCTACAAGAAATGCAAGRAATGCTAYAAGAAATGCYACAAGAAATGCTACAAGAAATGCNTNNNNANNCAAGAMANNNNTNNNGNNNNAA
>JANBPK010000708.1:82610-112589 GCA_027579435.1 Candolleomyces eurysporus | reverse complement strand
ARKAYRATKMYGAGTCAASAAACTTGRCGCTATTGGTATCACTAGAAGAGANNTNGTGGGCTAAATTGAAGTCCGTTGGGATTAACCTCCSGATCAAGATATTTTACTGTCAACATCTTGRCAGGCTTAGGYGAGTTCTTMATGAATGGGTTGTGATGCATACTGCTCCTTCGCTCTAGGCGATGRGTGAACGTTCCCATCGACAGRTCGTGTCCAGCTGRRCATGTYGTGGCATCTTCATCCATCACCCCAACGCCCTCCAAGAGGTCCGACTTCTCTTTTTTGAAGTGCARRTGGAACCAGCACAAGGGATCCTCGGGTTCTGACTCCTCCTCGGGAACTACCACCTTGTTGTCAACAATCTTGAAAAGCGTGCATTCCACGCATTGCTTCTTCCCSAGTCTGTAACGCCAAGCGYTCTGTTCTTGATTCCGGACGACGTCCAYCGCAGACTCGTCTATCTTTTCCCAAGAAGATCGTACCTGGAATCGATATCCCTCAACAATCTAGGCCAACACGTRAGCAATGTGTGRYTCTGAAAGGATAARAGCTTACCGCTCGGCGCCAATCCTTCGCAATCCACTGGGATTTGACTTGRTATTTTCCCATCCCGTAATTCCAAGTTTTTAAGGTCTGGCGATCGACCTTGTCTTCGACGCGTGCRTCGATTTTGTCAAGTTCTTCCGGRGTGACCTTTTTAGCATCCTCTCCAATTGCCTTGATGACTTTGAGGGCATAGCGAAAGGCTTCAATTTCGAACGTGAATTGCTGATAGTTCCAAGCACTGTTCGGGTCCTCGTGGCGCTGAATCTGGTAAGGGACCTTACTTGGATCACATTGATGAGATAGAACGTCAGGGTGGTGGAGGAGGTTCGAACATCGTAGGCATTTGAAGATTATAGCGGCTTTGCTGAGTATCCTGGGGTTGAGTTCAGACTTATTCAGTGCCTTCTCAACAAGGCGAAGCAAGCTTTTGTCGGCACTCCGTTTCCAAGCTTTGAATGCCTTCGGTATTTCGTCCAGAAGCGCCAGAAAATTTKGTTCGGTTATTTCCTGCTCTGATGGCGCATAGACGAGCGCTTGGAATGGCTCTCGCTTAGCCAAGTCCGAACACTGAGGGCCGAGGAGCTCGAGGTCTCGATTGTGTGAGACATAGTATTCGTAGACGCGACAAAGAKCCTTGGTTCGGGCCCTGATGATGTCCATACGCTCTATCTGCTTGCTCATTTCGATTAGTTCTTCGACCTTCGTGACCAGCTTGGGCTGAATATTTTCCCACTCTGCAATCACGAGAATATGAGCGGCTGGGTATTATAGAAAAAGTCAGACTACTTGCCTCTGTCCGTGATCGGCTTAACAGTACTCTTGAGGTCCTCCAAGGGATCCAGACGATATTTTTTCAGGCGCTCTATTTCATTTGCATATCCTTCAAAGATTGTCCCGTTAATTTCACTCCTACAACGGGATTGTGAGAGACTGACCAGCTTTCTGRAGTCGTTCAAGGATGCTAGTCACGGAGTTCAATAGAGGAAGGCGAGAGTAAAGAATTGACGACAYACCCTTCTTTCCGACTTTCAGCACGTTCAAGGCGATCATACTCTCTTGCTCTTTTTAGCTCTTCTTCCCATCTATCGAAGTCCCAGCGCTGCGTGGAGTGTGAGGGAGACTGGGCTACTCGGAAACAATCCATTGGACATACCATTTTTCTTCGACTTGTTACCTTCTCGATTGCTTCCTTAATGTAGGTTTTGTACGACGCTTTGCCACTCAAACGTTTTTGAATGACCAGATGTTTTTCGTAGTCCGACTTCAGAGTAAATGTAGTGCAATCTAAGGCAAAGTAGATCAGACACGGAGGCAACAGGCCTAGGGACAGTGCCATAGAGCGTACTTTGTCGACTGTCTACATGAAAAACCCGGGTGTCAAGCAATGATCTCTTGACTTCAGGGCTTTCAAGATCAATAAACCTTCAAAAAATCAATTCAGTTACTACAAAGGGCTTGGTATAAAGCAATTTGACTACACTTACTGTTTGTCAAAGCAATTCTTGCAGTGACGCACGTAGCACGTCCATGAGATTTTGACACCTACGGCGGACTTGCAGAACTGTTCCTGGAATTAAGCAGACAGGCTACCACAAGACTAATGGCGCGACGTACGAAGCAGGTGCGCCCATAAAGAAGGTTGGCATACTGGGGCAAGCTCAGATCATCTGGGCAGGCTGGCAGCCTTGGTCTGACGCGTTCAAAGGCCTACATTGGCGTAATGAAAATTAAATGAAAGTCAGACGAGAGAATTGATATAACCCACAGCTTTCCATAGCGGAAGCGCAGTTTGGCGATCTAGCACCAAGGAGCGCAGGAAGCGGTTCGCCCTCGAAAGGCTGAGTAAGTCTTCCGGGCCCAAGAGCTTGAGCACCTCATCAAACAGCTCAAGAGGCATCTCAGCTATGAGCTGTAGTGATCCACGTCTCCCTTTGACCCTCGGTGCAGCAGTTTTCGTTTTTTTGCTAGAAGCCTCCGTTTTCTGCTTCTTTGCTCGAGGTTTGGAACGGTCGGTGGAGCCTTCGACATAGGACTGTGGAAGCTCCACCAGGGGTTCCTCTACCTCCAGGTTAGTGTCAATATCGCCCCGTTTGGCGCGTAAACGAGCGGAAGATCGAGGAGCCATGAGAGCCTCGACTACAGCAAAAAACAAGAGGTGCCAGATTCCACGATCCCGTACGTTGATCAGTCGCCATCAACCCTGAGTCGGTTTTCTCCGAACGAACGGCATCCCAGCGGCAGGGAGTTTCACATCAATTTTGGATGCTTCGGCACTTCGGCGGTGTGTTATGGTTCAGAGAGCAATAAACATTCGACGAGAGCAACCTGTAGGCAGATAGTAGTGGAATTGGACAATATTTGAGTTATCCAAAAGGGTCTGTACAAGTAGATGAAGTGTCCTCCATTGAGCGTGCTGCGTATTGGCTACCTAATAGTGGACCCGCGCTTCCAAACGAAATTGGGAGGACAGGCGGGCGTACAGAGAATTGCTGATGCCGTGGCCTTCTTGGTGAGCCTCATTGACTCTCAGGCCGTCTGAGTCAGAGGCCGGCAGGACACAACAAGACACGCCATCCTTCCTAATTTGGAGGGTACCCCCCCCCCCTCCCNTCCCATCATTGACGTACGAGATCGCGGGATCTGGCACCTCTTGGCAAAAAACAGCAAGGACCTGAACCGTGAACGTGACAAGTCCATTCGCTTAGAGGTTGACATCACGGAATAGTCCGAAAACGATGATCCCATCTGATGGAATTTGTCAGCATGTTCTCTGCAAAGCCGTCCTTGCGCACTTGCATAAGCTCAACTTCATCGTCATCGACGACGACGACGGCTCTTTGGACGTCGTGTATCAGCCTCTCTTCCATCGAGAAACTGCTCTAAACCAACCTTTTCCCTGGAATACTACTAGAGCTCTAGAAAATGCCCAAAGCAGATATCAACAAAGCAGGCTGGGAACAGTCAGAGTTCCCAATTCTCTGCGAAACCTGTACGTCGAAGGCGTTTCCCTAAGGGGCTTTCTGAATACTAACCGGACACGATTTCTCTTGTACTAGGCCTTGGCTCTAACCCATTTATCCGGATGGTACGTCTAATTCTCAATTTCCGACAATTCGAGATATTCACTTTTCCGATTAATAGTCGAAACAAGAATTCGGACGCTCGTGCGGAACCTGTGCCCGACCTTTCACCGTCTTTCGTTGGAACCCAGGCGAAGGTGCACGATACAAAACCACCGTCATTTGCCAGACCTGCGCCAAAGTGAAGAATGTCTGCCAAACCTGCTTGCTTGACCTCGAGTACGGCTTGCCAACGCAAGTCCGTGACACGGCGCTGGGAGTGGTCTCGGAGGCACCGACGAGTGATATTAACCGGGAATACTATGCTCAAAATATGGAGGCTAAGGTATCTTTCATATGAATAAAATGCATAAGCGCTTGGAGTGTACTGACAAACCACCTAGATGGAAGGAGGCCAGAAAACCGGCCTGCAACTCAANGGGCACCTCCGTAGCAGGAAAAGAAATGCTCAAACAACTAGCCCGCTCCGACCCCTACTACAAACGCAACCGACCCCACATCTGCTCATTTTACCTCAAGGGTGAATGCAATCGCGGGGACGACTGTCCTTACCGACACGAACAGCCTCCCGAAAACGCCGCTTCCTCCAGCTCTTCAGGTGGACCAACAGGTCAAAGCGCTCAGCAGAGCATCCAAGATAGATATCATGGGACAAACGACGCTGTTGCTAAACGGTTATTGACTTCATACGCCGACACTCAAGGCCTCGCACCCCCAGCCGACACCTCCATCACTTCCCTCTTCATCACCTCCCTTCCTCAAAATGCGACCGAAGCTTCTGTCCGGACAGCCATCGTTCAGTCGATACCCTCATTAGACCTTCAGAAAATCAAGTCCGTGGTGCATGTTGCGAAATCACGGTGCGCTTTCGCGAATTTCAAAGATCGCGAGAGTGCAGAGTTGGCTGCGGTTGCTTGGGCCCCAGGGTTCGAGGTAGATGGACAGAAGGTGACTGTGAAGTGGGGAAGAAGTCGACCGGCAAAGGCACCATCGAATGACGCCCAGCCTGCGGGAGCAGCTACAGCTGTAGCGTCGTGATTCTCCTCGTCCCGTTGCAGAGATATCCTTACCTTAATTCTCATGAGTTTGCAGCAGCGACTATGCTAGTGTAGAGTCTAACGACGTGTATTACCTACAATAAATATGTAAAGAACAACTGCCAGCCATCGCTGTTCAAACGTTCATGCCTAAAAGATTAAATAGCAGAAACTGTCGTTGCATGCCAGCTATACGCGAGCTTACTACCATAATGGATCATATATCATAGTCGAGAGTCCAGATTAACTATCCAAGAAAAGTTTGAGGGGACGGAAGAACAACTGCTTATGCCAGCAGTCCTCCACCAACGAGTGCAGCAAGCCAAACGGCAAATTGAGAGGCATTGGCGCCTCCAGCGAGGGCTCGACCCAGATTGATCAGGCCGGGTCCAGCTAGTCGTGATAAAACGCACGATGAGGGTTCTGAACAAATAAAGATAATGAGAAGAATACTCACGACAGACACCAGCCATACCCCACCCAACACCGAATATTGCTGCACCGGCAAGGAGCTTCAAGTCAATCGGGCCACCTTTCGGGATGCCCCACTTCCCACCCAAGACAGGAACCTCGCTTCCTCTGCCATACCGATAGAGAGCAATTGCAAGGGGCAAAGCTCCCGCTGCCAAAAATGCCAGAGAAGGATCAAATGCCTTGTGGAGTGGGAGTAGGAGGAAAGAGATCACCCTAATCGGTTCAGTGAGACTGGAAAGTTGAAGTGCGAGCGCGAATTGCACGCTTGTCGTGAAAAATGCGAGGGTTCTCAAAGACGATTGCGGTTCGTAGTAGTTTGGTTTTGTGGCGTTGGTGGTATCGGATGAGGCGGACGAAAGGAGGGCGGATTCCTCACTGAGGCCAATGGATTTAGAAGACGAGTTGTTTTTGTTGACAGCTCCACTTCGGACTTTGATACGTTGAGCCTGAATTTGAAATTGATACGTGCGAACGAGTTGTGGGGGGGATGAGAGGCCGGAAGCAAGTAATTAGAGGAGATAGAAAGATGGTGGCTGAGCGCTGAGAATGCTTACCACGATGTAAAGCACGAAGGACGCTGCCAGAGGCAGCAACTGGTACGCCAGGTACTCGGCTCCACTGGGGCCCAGGGTCCAGTCGAACGAGCCGATTGCAGGTGAATCCCCGTGAAACAGGTGTGCGGTTATGACGCCAGTTGTGAAGAAGGATGCGGTAGCCGCTAGCGAGCTGCGCCAGTTCCGTTCCCCGATTTTATTGCGTCCGTCACGTCCGGCGGTAGAACAAGGTTAAGCGGGCCAAAACCAATTAAGGAGAAGGATAATTAAAGGAAGCACGGGGTCGTGTCAGAGTCAATTCCATGGAAGTATGGCAACAGATTGGCATACCGTAACGATAGACGCGAGAGTCCACAGACCATATGTCTGCATGGGAGATGGTTGATGATTGGTGACGGTTGAGCAAAATGCGGGGAGAACATACCCTGACGTGCATCCGTTAGACAGCTAGAACACAGTGAACTTGAGTACCAGCTGAACGGAAAGCAAGCATCTCAAATACCTTGGTGCCTAAACCAACAAGGAAGCCAGAGGCTGCGACCTGTGCCAGAGGCAAGGCTAACGCGGCCGGAGCTTTGCCATCGATTAAAGCAATGAGCGAGCCTCCAAGAACAAGGCCAGCGGCTCCTGCCACGCCCTCGACGTTGCCCTTGACGGCACGGTGGCAGAAGCCAGAGATACCGAAAACGTTGCCGTTGAGGAGGGTGAGGGCATGGACTGGGATGGGGATTGTAAGCCCCCCGAGGAAAGACTGGAGAGGGACGGGNATGAGACATATCACAGCGAAATGGATATCATTTGTTGCAGCCTGAGCCTCTTATATCCAAACGGGACGACTTCAACCTGCGGAGGGGCGAAAATCATAACCAAAAATAGCCTAGTCACACCACGTGCTATTATTACAACATATTACTAACGATTTTCAATCCAAGCGCCCTCCACCGTGCCTGGAGCATGGCAGACCTCCAGGTATTTCCCAACCATCCCTCGCCAAGCAGTGTGTCCCTGTACCTCGCTGCAGCTGACGTTCTCGACGCCCTTCACATCGACGGGCTCCAGGCCGGCCACGTTCCATCTCGCGTCTGCCGCACGCGATAGCACTGCCAGGACATAATCATTGTCCGAGTATCCGTTTACAACCCTTCCTGCGACGACTCTCCTTATCTTGGCCCATTCATCTCGATCTGCTGGGACTGGTGCTCCGAAAAGATAGACGTCTTGCACTAGATCCAGTGTCTCTGCAGGTGGTCGGGAGGCCAGCTCTAGGAGTGCCTCGTAAATCACCAGTGAACCCAAGGAATATCCTACTAGCGTCACGGGTCTGTTTCCCAGCACCCGCTGGGCAAGAAGGTCGCCAAGGACCGCTCCCGCTTTGATTCCGCGTGCTCTTGCGTTCATCCATGGGTTGTCTGCGTTAATTCATCCGTCAATTCGTGACTGGCTTCATCAGCATTCGGCAACACTTACCAATGATTTGCCCAATCTTCAGCAACGCCAACGGTGCCATAGAAGCCATTAATGCAGCGAGGAACGTTCGCTTCAGGATCTCTCCTTTGACATATTTGAATGCCTCTTCGTGGATGAGTGCCGTGAGAGCATTCGACAGTTCTTCCAATGCCTCTATTTCCTGAGATAAAAAGTGTCAACATGTGGCTGACATTAAAATGCCTTGACGGACTCACCCACTGCAACGCGTACGTGTCATCTCCTTCAAACACGGTCCATGGCGCAGTGACATCCTTCTTGTCATTCAACCAACCGCTGATGCAGAGCCTCACCGCAAGTGTATCCCTAAGTCCCGTTTCCTTCTCCTTCTCCGCCGCTTCACTGTCATCTTTCTCCTTCTCTGCCGCTTCATTGTCACCTTTCTCCTTCTGCTGACCGTCACCACTATCCCTTTTGCTCTCGCCACCCCCTTTCCGCACAGGAACGATCGCCAAATCCCTTACTTCTCTCGTATGCTTCTCCACCATCGCCGCAGTCGACTGTNGCCCCATAAACCCCAAACAAGGTACCGCAGATGACCCCAGACCCTGCCAACCCTGTAGTCAACAACCCTAAAATTGTCCCTCCAATGCCAAACACTCCCAATATAGCTGCTACAGCTGCTCCAACGAGCGGTGCTGCGAGTCCCCCAGTGATACCTACTAATATACCGCCGGCAATTCCGCCTAGCCCTACGGCGGTGTTGCGGACAGTCTTTGAACGTGCGGCATGTTCTGCTGCGACTGTGTCTGCCTGTTTCTGGGCTTGCTCGAGGGCTGTTTCTGGGTTCTTGAGTGTCCAGGATATGTCGTCTTCGTTGAGCTGGATCTTTGCTGGTGGATCGCCCCGTTTCTCTTCTTGTTCTTCAAGGTCTTCAGGGCTAAGCAGCTGGTTCAGCTGATCTACTATTTGGAAAAGGAACGCCCTTGTCAAGGCGGAGTATTGTTTCGTTGTGGTGATGTGAAGGAAGAGAATGGTGTTGAGGAGCTGGGAGATGTCGTTTGGGGAGGGCAGGAGGCTGACCACGTCCTTTATAGAGGTGTCGTAGTGGCCGTCGAGGACAGGGCATTTGGCTGTTGTCGTTTGTAAATCAGTCGGCAGCACACTTATTGTATTGTAATTCACCTTCATCTTCCTCTACACACACCCAAGCATTTCGCAACAGGTTTTGAGCCCATTGGGTTAGTGCTGCGTCGTATTCTGCTTTCCTGCCTTGACTTTCAGGACTTTCCGATACTTTGGTATCTGGCCCTGTGTCATCGGACTTGGCAGTAGCGGCTGCTACAGCTTCCTGCTGTACCTCCAGTTGGGCGTGTAGGCTAGCTGTATTTCTGAACCTAGCGAGCTGTCGAAAGATGTATTCAAACACGGCCTTTTTCTCCTGTTTACCGAGGTTCTTGGGAGGTGTGATCTTGTCTAAACTGGTGGTCGTCGCCCCAGGGGGGTCCGAGGGAGCAAGGCTAGGGTTTGGAGTCGACATCAAGATCAACTATTCAAGCCTTGGAGGATAGCTCTTATCGATGGCCGTGCTTAAAGTCGGGAAAGTCGTCCTGGGAGTCCTGACAGCAGAAGACAGTGGAAATGACACGACCATTTAATGAAGCCACAGCTTTAAATCTTATCGGTTTCCTCGTCCATCGATGATATCATCCGCTGCTCCAAACGTCAATGAGAACATGACCGAATGCTCCGGACGCTCATCAAGTCTTATATGTAGCCCAATGCAGTAATACGTGGAGATAGTAGCAGACGTACTAGCAACAGTGCAGTAGTCTGAGTAGATGTTCAAGAAAGAGCAGTAAAAAAAAGGTCAATTGAATGAAAGATTAAAAAGTCCGTGCAGATATTCGAATCCCAAGACATAATGTATCCAATGATACTAATACAGATCAATCGTCAAATCGGCGGTGAGGTCGGTTGGTAATCATAGCCAGTGCTCGCATTAGCAACGAACAATCTATCTATCTATGAGCCAGTTGTCCCTGATAGAATGCCCTGTGGACAATGGTCAGCCGCTTGCCTCGAGATACGTAAGGGAATGAAAACACTTACGCCTCCAGCGATACTCGACGGACAAGCAAACCTGAACGTATTCTCGATCACAGGCGATATTACAACTAGCAAGAACCGGATACCAAGCTTGAAGGATGAAAAACACGCCCATCAGCTCAGAAGGCAGATGTAGCAAAAAGATGCGAACATACCGTGATCCTATATTTGACTGTAATATCACTCCTCGGTCCGCCTCCCAAACCACACTTCGTTCCCAAATCGATGAAGACCTGATTACCAGGGTCATCGGAGCTCCTGTACCTCAAGGAGAAGGGGAAGGTGAATGAGGTCTCKGTGCCAGATTTAAAGTTGATATCGTTCGCTTCGCCTCCACCCATAGGAAGGTCRTTAATGGGGTAAAAGATCTAGACACGGAGGAGCCAGGGTAAGCGAACTTGTGGGCTGTTGCTGCGGGCTGCGCAATGGTGTGGTGCAAACGGCGAACTCACCTCCGCCTTAATCCTCGAAAAGTCTACCGAGAAATAATTGGGGTTGTTGACGCTGTTCGTGAGGAATAGGTGGGCTTAGGGRCGACTGCACTGCCTTAATACAAATTTYGACGCACGTTATATTGACGCTCAAGTTAATCGCGAGGCCATCCGCTGAGGACTAGTAAAGGAAGTCAGGAACATGGCTCATTGASMTTGSACTGAACCAACGCACCAAGCTCCCCGTYGTGTTTTGCGTGATAACATCRCCTATTGCGATGGCGGGAGGGCGAACCCACTGTAATTGCATAACGTATCCAAAATAGGTCAGCACACAYGAGGGGGCACGGGCACTCGAGGCCGGCAACGCACCAAAGCTAAGGACAGGATGACGCTGACGATAACAAGGATAGTGATCATCAACGTGCAGCAGAAGAACCGCCCAATACATCTCCCTCGACCGCCCTGAAGGTGAAAGGAGATTGTCAGTGTCGGCCATTTGCCATGAGGTTCGGTGGAGAAGTGGCACCTTRGTCCAAAGGTTTCCTCTAGAATCGAATCGATACTCCTTCAGTCCTCGTGTGGTTTTCCTGGGTCCATAGGGATGGTGGGGCAAAGAGGGTGGAACCCCATAATGACCAGGCGAGGCRGCGGTAGCGGTAGCGGCACCGTGAGGTAGTGGTGGATAGGGTGAAGGTGCCATAGACAGGCGTCACGAAACAACAATTTCGTTTTCCGCCGGTAAACACAAGATCAAAAGCATGTCAGGACGACAAGGAGTAAGACGGCCATCATGGACAAGATAATATGATTTGTCACTCACCTCGAGACCGTCGGGGTAAACTCCCCATGCTCGAATCCATTCCAATGTTTCCGTACAGGGGTAACGGCCACCTTGAGCGAGCTTTTCTTCGATAAACCGCTTGAAGTCGACTTTGTGCTCCGGTATCGAGTAGGACCGGTACCCGTATTGTCGTACTCGTCTTTGCTGGGCGGTGTCGGCGCTGTTTCGTCCTTCCGTACGTCAYCTTGGCTGTCATCGAACCTTACATTATTAGGGTGATTATAAGGAACGGTTTGACTGTAAGGATCGTATGTTGGACCCGTATCGTAGGGCTGATTCGAGTAGTATTGGGCATTGTAGCCCGTCGTATCCTGATACCGGGAGTTGGAGTATGGATCGTTGTAAGACGCCATGATCGATAGACACAACGATCGATAGACGCAAAGGGTTTCCCAGTGGCCGATGAAGAGGTTTAAGAGTGTCGATTCAAAAGGAGCCTAACAAGGGAGGTGGTGGTGGTAGGAAGGGAGAAACTGCTTATTGAGGCGGTGAAGCGCCGCGCTTGAGTCTGCGCAGACAAGAGGCTATGACGACCTAATTGCCTTTGCGGGAAGTCACACGCTCGACACAACACTGCCAGTGGTTGGAATGGAGACAGGCCGATATTATATCCTAGGACAACCGGAGAACAACTACGTTTCAGGGAGGAAAAAAGAGGGTAAAATCCGATCTACTGTCCCATGAGACATTCTCAAGGGCAATATCCAACCAAGCCGCCAAGACGAAGCGCTCTATCTCGGGTTCCCCGGTACAAACGGCATCCTCTGACCACTCCCACCTAACTGACGAACATGCTGCCCTGCAGGCCCTTGCTGGGTTTTTTGAGCAGTGTTGGTCGAAGCAGATACGAAACGTCGATTGGTAGGGGCCTGGATACTCTGGGTCGAATTTCCTGCCACTCCAGGTTGCCGAGGCGTCGGAGGCGGTCCCATGGCTCTCTGCATAGTCGGTGCACGGCTTGCAAGGGCGTTGCCTCTACCAGAAGGCAGCGCTGGCCTGAACTTTGATAAAGGTGGATGTCCCGTGATCGGCTGCTGTGATTGCTGGGTGGTATCTTCTCTCTCGAGCCATTTGCCTGTAGCTGCTGCTGCTATGCCAGGCCGGGGATCGGATTCATCACCATGATTGCTTCGTTGGAAATGCTTTAAACTTGAGGATCGAGCTCTGGATAACATCGGGGCCTTGACTTGGGCTGTGTCTGGAGGTACAAATGCATATTGTCTAAACGACACAGTGAATCAGTCAGTACTCGATCGAACCTTTGCGACAGCGTAAATGCTTACTGCAATTGGCGGCTAGAAGCAGGTCGGCTTCGAGGAACGTTGGACAATGAAGGCATAAAATTCTTTTTTCCTGCCTGCCTTTGCTTTTCAGCCGATAATGTTGGCGCCTGGTGACCAGCAGGCAGAGTTATTCTGCTGGGTCCGATAGGGGTCGTTACCATATGTGGACTGGARCCAACGTGCTGGCCAATATCCTGAGGATACCTGGAACAGGGATAGCTTAGTTCAGAGAGTGGTCATATCAACCGGAAAAAGCAATAATACTGGTAAGATGTCGCAAGCATGGGCCTTTTGTTGTGAGGGTTCGTAAAGTCGGCAGGCTCTTGATGATCAATCGAGGTGTAACGAGAGTGAGAGTTCGCATTCATATGCTGCCTCAGCTCTTCATTTTCTCTGGTCAGAGAATCGTTCATCCTGCAGACAGACGGGCAGTATATAGACAGAGYGCCAATCAGCGAACTGAAGGCTAGATGATCTTGGAGCGGAGTAGCGTTTACTTTCGCAGTTCAGCATTATCTCGCTTCATCCGTTCTATCAAGTTTCGGTATTGTTGTTGTCGGGTCTGGAGATATCGAATTTGCCCGGCCATCGTTTCTTGTTGAAACTTTCGGTCATAGAGATGCAGCAGTTGAGASGCAGTTCAAGGCGGGATAAAGAACGCTAAAAAGACCTTCGCTGCAAATGCTATAGTGTCCAGAGCCACAGGGATTGAACAGAACCATTCCGACATAGGTGCATCCATCTGTATACCGAGTAAGGTTTGAACATTGCTGTTGTCATACTCCACATCGCCATGCGCTAACCTGTCGTTGTAGAGCAGCCACTTGGATACTCGAAGAACCACAGCAGGCGCAGCTTTGGTCGGGGTCTAGTCATTCCAGTGCGAACGTTCCAGATTTTCGGRAATTTTAATGAATTCAAAGACCACAGCCTCGCATCAAGTATTTGAATCCGAGATCAGAAGAGAACACACTAAGATGATTATTGCACACGATATGCCCACATTCCGTCAGCCAGAAAGGTATCGTCAATGCGTTCTCCGTTGAGTAGGGAAGGTAGCATTTCCCGCAAGCGATGAATTCCCAGAAGTCGGCCTCAGGGTCTGGCTGGTTGAGAGAAACCTGCGACATCGTATTGCTGTGAACCTGGGCGTCTATTGGCGATGGGAGCTGATAGGAGTGAATCGTATCTCGGCGGTGATTGTAGGGAGCAAGAGAGAAGCGGACGCAAGTCGGAAATTCCCAGGACCCGACCTGGAGAGCTGGGAGAGTTGGAGTGGAAGTCGCGCATTGGCTTGTTACCAGCGCTTATCTATGGATCTGAGCGCCCATATGCCTATCTTGGGCCCATCGATTACCCCTAGAATGCAACGTGTTGGGGTTCTTCGTATTGTTTGACAGTGCACACCATCTGTCGAAGCTTCACATATATACAATTCACAAATGTCAATAGGCCTCGTGTAGCGCAACCATCATGTCTCGCAAGCGTACCATGGAGAGCCCTCCCAGCTGGGGCAGCCCCACCCAACCAAAGCGACATCGAGACCCAAGGGCTCTGTCGAAGGACTGCGATGAGTGCCAGGGAATGGCCGCCGAGCGTGGGACCAAAGCCAATGTATCGGCGCGCCGCGACCTTGCTGCATCAAGACGCGATTTGTCCAACGACGACAGCAACAGTAGAACCAATGAACCCACAAGTGTACGATCGACGATGAGAAGCCCACAAACTCCTGCTATATCAACAAAGGGCTGGAGCTACGAATCCGTTCTTCGACACGGTGAACGGTTTCGACCTATCGAAAGGATCAAAGCCACGGCACCTGAAGCAGACATTCAGAAGGCTATTAGGCGCTACGAAGAGGATGGGATCCCTTTGATCGTAGAAGGATGGCATGAGCACGAGGAATGGCGGAAGGATTTGTTCAGCTTGGATTTCTTCCAGAAACATTGCGGGAGGGGTATGTCCTTCCCTTGATCTTGTGCCGTGCCACTCTGACCTAGCTTCTAGAAGACATCCACGTCAGAAACGTCCACGACTTGAAGGACACGACATGGCGTCTTGACGAATTCATCGCTAAATCTCGCGCGGCTCCTCCTTGCGTGGCTGACAATGGTGAGGTCGGTGCTGTTAACCACCGCCATCTGTGATTGACGCCCTGGCAGAGACCACTCGAATGTACGGCAAAGATGCAGAATGCCCTCCACAGTGGAAAGAGTGGATCGAAACAAAGAATGCCATCCCTTCTTCTCTTCTTTTGAATGGTCCTCAAGACTATTTCCGTTACCGACCAGAGGCGGTCAGTGTCCACCATACTTCCTCACYTTTGATTGTGATCTTGAACWCTTTACTTGCAGACCCAAGTCGAGACTCTCATGTGTTACATAGGRATTGGGGACACGTTCACCGCGGCGCACAAAGACCTCTGTGCCTCCTCTGGCCACAATTTAATGTGTTATACGGAGAACGACGGGGCTTCGTACTGGTTCATGACCAGAGGCTGTGACGCTCCCGTTGTYGGTGAATACTTTCATAAGAAATTGGGGCAAGAGCTTGATCATGAAACTCATGTCATCACCCTCGACGAGCTGAAGGACGCCCCATTCGACGTATTCGTTGGGAAGCAGGTACTCGGAGATCTCGTCCTCGTCCCRCCGCGAAGCTGCCATCARGTCGTGAATTTTGGTGGTATYACTCTCAAAACGTCTTGGTCTCGAATGTCTCTGAAGGGGCTGACTACGGCCGTGTATCACGAGCTTCCTCTATACCAGAGGTACTGTGTTTAAGCTGAGGATCTATTTGGTTATGACTAATCATGCCACCTGTAGGGTGTGTCGGTTCGAAACGTATCGCGTCAAGAACACAGTATATCTGTCCGTGCAAAAGCAAACGAAGGAACTCGARGACGCGCTCAAAGGTAGTTAAATGCCCTCCRCGCTTTCTACGCSTTCTGACGGTTTCGAAATAGACTCAGGGAATGTCCCACGCGACCTTCGCAAATCTCAAAGCCTGGCCACTCTCACYTCAGTCTTTACTCATATTCTRGCTGAAGAGTACTCCCGGGAATGCAAGTCAATGACCCGACTTGACATTGACACTGACGGTGAAGAAAACGACGCAGGAGCGGAAACCGAGCGTCACATCRTCTGTGACTTCTGCGGGTGCGACATATTCCAAAGCTTCTTCGAGTGCTCAAAGTGCATTCCTTCTGGAGGCGGACCCCGCGGCTGTGAAGGCTACGCTATTTGCCCTTCATGTTATGTCGAAGGGCGCAGTTGTCGCTGCGTCACCATGGAGCCAAAGCAAATGTTCTCCTTCCTCAAACTCATGAATGTTCGACACGCCGCTGTTGAAGTTTTGAAAGCCTACGGYCATGAATTGACTCCTTGGACGCCTAGCTTGCAACGTGGCTCTATTTTCTACGCAGCGTGTCTGTTACGAAAACGCAGAACCAGTAGGAAGGTAGGATTTACCCTTTAAACCCTCCTTTCGCGCTGAAACCCAACTCCCATRCTTCAAGGGTGAAYTGATCTGCAAATTGGATCAAGACAAACTCCCCAAGGAGGCACTGAATTGCAACGAATGCCACCACTCCCGGTGCTACGAGCATCTTCTCTTGAACTCCAAGAYGCATTCCTCGATAGCTCTGCCAGATTACCCGAACGGCAAGGAGCATGGGAAATATCATCGCCTACAYCAACAACAGAAAAAATCGTACGGCGAGCTGCTACCTGAAGCCAAGAAATGTCAAAAACGTGGGGACACTCCAGATCCCTCTCTGGTCTCAGTTTTGCGGACCTATCTTGCGGCTTCACATGATGTGTGCCGCCCAGTTGTTTTTTACCTGTCGTTGCCTGGATTCTACGATGAGAGGATTCAAGATTGTGATGAAGAGGTATGTCGCTCCCTTTTCTATTGAATGTCTASGAAATTCACCTTATTTTCCAAGGTCGTTGAAGAATCAGACGCGGAAAGCGACATTTTCGAGGAACTCGCTGCTGGATCGCTTGCATCGACGTTGACCCCTTGTCCATCAACTGTGGTTCCATTACCAGACGAACAAGACACAGTCGATGATGTTGAAATGGCTGTAGATTCGATCAGACGTGTTGATAGCTTGGGTCTGACSCTCGGTGATGACGRCACCAAAGAGTCCAAACTCCAACCTCCTACCAAGAAACGCAAGCCCATAGGCCAGCTTATGGACTATGTCGCCGTTCCCGAACGCCGGAAAAGCAGCGGCCCAGCGTCCGATTTCTCGGCGGTGCAAGGGAAAGACGCCATCAAGATGAAAAATCGTCAAGCTCTTGCTAGCAATGGCCCTTATACAGTCAAGGATCGGAAAGTGAAGCGATTGGGTGTGTCTGTGGCGGGGCGGRCAGGGCCTTCTAAGCCATTGAAGAACTTCGTTCCGGTTGCAGACGCCAGAAAAGAAAATGCGAGCGCACTGGTCAATGGACCCGAACGARCATCATCTTCCAGAGTCAACCGCGCAACTATCAAYGAAGATGTCACCAGTGAAAGCGAGCTCTCTTCAGATGACAATTTTGTGGTGAAGCCCGCCGSCAAGAGGGGAAAGCAGAGAGTATTCGGAGCTGCCCCGGCGATGGCTCCCACAGAGGAAGTCGGTGCATTGAAGCTTGCAGACAARAAGGGAAAGCGRAGGGCTGTGGAGCGTTCCTCAGAGGGTGGTCGCAGGGACCATGCGATGTCGACGTTCGRGAAGGAGAAGCAAATTGCTAGCGTCAGCRCCTCAACCTCTAAGCGTGGTCGTCCACCTGGACTAACRTCCGCTGAGTTGGAGGCTAACTATGCCTCAGAAATGATAAAAGCAATCCAGAATGCCCATGGACTAGAAGAAGATTCACCAGAGAATGTGGATGAACCGATGCGAGGGAGGAAGCTACAAAAACGGAAAGCAGTCGATAGGTATCCCTCCTCCTCTCACAGTCGTTCACCCACCGTATCATCGTCCCCTTCCCCGCCACCGGTACAGCAGAAATCGGCTCAAAAGCCAGTGAAGAAGAAGCCCAGAATGGAGGAGATGGTCGTTCCTGAGACCCCGCCCCTGTCTCCCTCAACTCCGTCTGAATGCGACAGTCAATCTGATGCCAACCCTGCAAATAKGCCTTCGAACTGGTTCCTGAGTACGAGCCCAGCCTCTGAAACTACGACACGTAGGGATACCCTTCCCTTCCCTTCCCGGGAACACCAACAGCAGATATCCTCWGACGTGATTATGCGGTCAGACTCGAGGATTCCTGAGAATCAGGATGAATCATCGACTGTTAATTCATCGGCTGCTAAACCATCAACTGCTCCTTTGACACAAACTGCTCCTTCGACACAACCTGTACCAGCCTCGTCCCCGTCGCTTTTGAAACGTACCCTCAAGACCGGCTTGACGATCACTTTCGAGAACGCATCCGGGGAAACGAGAACTTCAAAGGGCCAATTTCCCCCTCAGCCCGTCGTCTCTGCCAGTTACGGCTCTGCCAGTTACAGCTCTGCGGCTGCGATAGACCTTGCGTCGGTCATAAACAACGCTGCTGTTGCGAACGGTCTGAACGATGGATTAAATGGACAAGGTGAATCGCACGGAATATCCGGTCTCAGTGAACTAGGAATTCCCAGACCAATCAATATCTCCGTCGCAGTGCATATGCCGCCCCCCCNAGGTTAGTATATTGACACCTCTTCCCTTCCTCAAGTTGCGTTCCTAACACCCAAAAATCGACGCAGATGAATCAGCAGGCCAGCCATCCGGATCGATTTGGCCCACCGCTACGCGGCTTCCGTCAGCTCAAGCCACAATTCCGAGACAGGCAAAACCCCGAAAGGGTGCCTACAAACAAATCATTCACTGGCCAGTCATCTCGTCCAAGGCCCTACGCTCCTCCTCGAAGGTACTCCGAGCCGGATCCCAGGCCACCGTCACCTCATCGAGTCATCTATGACCGACCTCCAACTCCTGTGATCAACCCTCAACCCTCCCGGCACTCCCATTCGCGAACAGAAGAGGCACAGAAACAATCGCCGAAAAGGTATCTTATGCCTGGACCTCCTCACTCGCCTCACCAACAAGCCAACCATCATCGACCCAGGTCAAGAGGCATAGAGGCGCGTGCAGGTGTGAGGAAGGATAATAGGACTCGAGGCGCCGGTACTTTCCAAACCCCAGAAGGTAGAGGCAAGAGAGATTGGAATTCCAGCCCTACACGCTATCAATCAGGCCGTGCTAATGAACATCGCGATAACTCCCAGGCAAATAGTACGCGTCTGCCCGAGTTTGAACCGACATAATAAAACTAACCTCCATTCCAGGGCAATCACGACCATCTCGCACGGGGCCAGAGAAAGGGAGAGAAAGGAACGTTGCCTCTACGAGTTCATCGCGCTTCCCTCAGTCAATGCCGGATCTTCCTCCCGACACAAGAAGGCGTTTCAACTCGACCCCCCGGATCGACAGGAGACAACGGAACTGGCCTGACTCTTCGATTGGCCATTCCCCAAGAAACAGACCGGCCCAATCACCGTTACCGCTCCGAGCATCCGCAAGTGCTCCTGTTCCCTCACCTCCCTCTCGAAGGTCCCCTTCTTCGCAAGCTATTCTCCCATTTGTCCCGCCAAGTCCTCCAGAGCCAGAGCAAGCTCCAGACGATTCTCAGGAGTGGGAAGATACATATGAGATGACGGAGGAAGAGGATGTACGAACTGCGACGATCGGCCGGCAATCCCGCAGCTCGATAGCATCGTCTCCTCGTACCCCTCGTCCTCAATTTTCGCAGCCGTCTTCTAGCCATATGGGACAGCGTTCCCCAGCCTCTGCGACTGAATCCCCACCATCGTATCTACCATTCGGGGCGCCAGATTATGAAGATCCCTGGGCGATGTAGCCTGTTGTGGATCACATCACCCTCTCGAGCGTGTTTTTTTTGGTGTCCCATTCCTAACTTGAAACCCATGTAAAGTATACACGAACGGAAAAGGACGTTCCGAAATTTCATGGCCTTCATGTTTATTCTCTCTACATCTTGGAACCAGTGTACACTGTAGCAATCTCAATAGCACCAGCCTTGGACCATCGCAGCAGGGACATTTGTTGCACATGAAAATATGTGTTGCTATTGGAAGTAGAGTAAGTACTAGAAAGGGATCTGAAAAAGAAACAGAGTCTTTTAGCAGAAAGAAAACACACACACATGATAGCCAATAACCAAAAAAAAAGCGGAGAAGAGAAAGCAAGATGTCGTAAGGCAGAAGAGAGAAAACAACTCTTATACAAACTTTATTCCGGGAGGGAAAGGAGCGGAAGAGCCAAGCAAACGACTGATTAATAGGTGGGGGTTACTACGGGTATTGTGAAGAAGCGGCCAAAGGCGAATAGCGAAAAATGATCCAATGCAAATGAGAGATTATCGTGACAAGGAGCGGAAGGTATTAGCTAGGTAGGAAGGGGAAAGAATGCAGAGACGAGAGGAAGACATAGCCAGCAGAGCTGCTGCGCACTGGGGGGGGTCGTAAGGTTTCTTTGAGGATGAAGAAAAACACGGAACCGAGTAAATCAACATGAGCATCCGGGCGGTCGTAAGTGACTGCCGACGAGGGAGCGACGCAAAGGGACGAATGAACACAAATGGAGTGAAGAAAATGGAGCGGAACGCACAGAAAGCGAAAGTACACTCAGCACCGACATGTCAGAATTCTGAGCAATGAAGGTTTGGGCGGTTCTTCGTGAATTTGCTGCTGGTTGAAATCGCCTGTTTGCGAAACACCAGCTTCACCTGCATGAGCACGTATGTTACTCACAGCTGGCGGTACAGCCGCACTGGGCAACATCGGTGACGCACCCCGGTATTGTTGCTGTCCATATGGTTCGTCAGTTGTAGAGTAGTCGTATCCTCCGG
Organism: Candolleomyces eurysporus; assembly: GCA_027579435.1. Taxonomy (NCBI): domain Eukaryota; kingdom Fungi; phylum Basidiomycota; class Agaricomycetes; order Agaricales; family Psathyrellaceae; genus Candolleomyces; species Candolleomyces eurysporus. Next base: position 92,902 of record JANBPK010000708.1, on the reverse strand, counting down.
CGCTGGCATAAGGGTGTTGCTGAGGCGCTCCACTCATCCGATTGGGGACATTCATCTGGGCAACAGCAGACGGAGGCATATACTGCCCCGTTGGGGTGCCAGGCACCACTCCGTTGGGACCTTTCCGTCCCTTAGAGCCGTGTCGAACGAGGGCTGGCGATGGAGGTACTACATTGCCGGCTCCCGATCTTCGGCGATCTTGATCCCTACGCCGGTCGGGTTGTTGGATTTGAGGAGGCACCTGAGGTCGGCCCTACGAAAGTATCAGAAACGTATTGGATCAAAAGCTAAAAAGATGACGCACAACAGAAGCTTCCCATCCTCCACCATCTGATGATACTAGCATTAGTTTTCCCGAAGCACTTGTAAGAATAGCAACACCAACCGTTAAGCAAGTTCCAATCAAATACACCGTCATCGACGTCTCCGTTGCTCCTCATGACCTTGGTGAACAGTTCTCGCAAGAAGTCATAATCTGGAGTCTCCTCGAATCCAAGCTTCCTGACATAGTTGAGATAGATGGCAAACTCCTCTAAAAAATGGAAGGAGAAAGCATACATATAAGCAAACCAATAATGAAACCTAACAAGCACTATGCTCACCAGGGAACCCGTCACAGAGCTCTTTAATTGGGGTCGTCTGCTTCTTCTCTCCAATCTTCTCGTACTTCTGCTTGTTCGTCGCCGCCTTGAGACCCTGCCATGGCAGGCTCCCACGGAGGAAGTACATGAAGACATGGCCCAAGGCTTCGAGGTCATCTCTTCTGGATTGTTCTATTGATTGAGTAAAGGTGGCGAAGCGGAAGCCAGAGCGAAACGATAACGGAGACGAACGATCAGGGCGTAAGGTAAGAGAAGGGATGAGCAAAAAGTTTGTGTGACAGGTAGCTGACGACACGGACCTCGTCCAAGATGGGTATTGATGCTCATGTACCGAGCCGTACCACTGAGAGACTTTCGTTCTCTGTAAGGGATGTGCTGTTTCGTTTTGGGATCCCGATACTGTTTTGCCATTCCGAAGTCAACAACATGGATGACTAGCGACAAATCAGACAAAATGCCACGACAGTAGGGTCCAGAAATGATGCTCACTGTTTGATCCTTTACTGGCAGGACGGCCGATAAGGAAGTTGTCGGGCTTGATGTCGCGGTATATGAGGTTCTTTTCATGGATAGTCTGAACGCGGGTGATCTGCACCAAAATTCGGCTGAGCAAGTCCGGGAAGTAACGCCACGCAACCAACGATCATACCATCTGCTTCGCTGCCATGCAAACAGTTTTGATTGAGAACTTCCGTCCGCACATGTCGAATAGGTCTTCAAGACTGGGGCCGAGAAGGTCAATGACCAAGATGTTATGCAGACCCTCTTGTCCAAAATGGTATATCTGGGGTATCCCAACTGAATGACAGCAACGTCAGCATCAGACCCGCGGACTGGATAGAGGCACCATCGTGGGGACGTCAAGTAGAAGCAAAAGCTACACAACCACTGCCCCCTGAAGGCCTGACCCGTCACAGATTGTGATAATTGACTCACCACATCCCGCCAAGATTCGATAAGAACGACATTCGTCTCGTAGCTGAGGTGCTTCTGCTTTCCTTGGTTCCTAGAAGAGTCGAAAACGATAGGTTCAGCACATGTACAGGGGCTAGGGCAGCCAAGCCAGACATGCTGTGTGCGGTGGTGGGGCGCGAGGCAAGGAATGGACATACAAACTTGATAGCAACGGTCTGGGAGTTGAGCAAATTCGTTCCTATTCACGCCAACGGGCCATGTCAGTCGTCTATGGTGGTAGCTGGAAGGGTATTGCAAGTACCCTCAAAGATGACACCAAAGGAGCCTTCGCCAATCTTCCTCCCAACGCGGTAGTGGACGCCGACGATGTTCGCAGTCGACGAGGGGTGTGAATGGGAGGCCATCTGTAGTGGTCGTCGCTGTGGACAGCGTCGGCGTGGCGGAGGACAGGGTGTCGGCGGAGAAGGTGGAGGAAGGGGGCAAAGGAGAACGAGGCCTGCTTTGGATGTGATGGACGCTTCCAAGTGCTCACAATCCCAACTCCGACCAAATAAATATATGTACCCGTGCCTGGACTCTCTTATTTTTCTTTCTCGCTTATCATGCATGCACGCTCAAAATATGCCGAGATATATTCTATTCTCTATCTATCCATCTCAAAGCAACCTGTAGTTTCCAGACATGCTGGCCGCGAGGCCTACTGCCAAGGATAGACACAGGGTTAACAGCCCCCACCGCTTATAACCCGAAAGGACGCGCTGCCGTTCCCATGCATCCGCGCCTATAGCCTTGAAGGCCTCCCAGCGCGGCTTGCGCAGCTGCCACCAAAATAGCGTGACGGGTCCAGGGAAAGTGGCAATATTCTTGGATCCCTGGCCATCTAATTGGTAGTAGGAACTGCAGTCAGTCCACACAGAGGTGGCCAACCTCTTGTGCAACCACTCATTGTACTCGTCTGTTGCCTCGTGTTTGACTTCAAATGATTTCGCCGTGCCGTCGACGACCGGCTTGACSAGTTTTAGCGCGTGCTGGATCTGCGTACACAACCGTTACAATTGGTATCATAAAAAGAATCCCAAAAATAGAGAACCCACCTGAGCTTCCTCGTTGAAAATGACAGATGCATGCCCAATGGCAGAATTTGGRCCTGTAAATGCGATCGCCGGTCAATCATCGATAAGGCGCGATATTMATTTGCCAATTCTCTCACCAAGCAGASCGAAGAGGTTGGGGAAGCCCGGGAAACATGTGCCCATGTAGGCGGCCGGGCCACCCTTCGTTCCATAGTAATCTTTGACCGTAGTACCTTCACTGCCTCGTATGTTCAAATCCACTACCTCCTATATCGGCGCACAAAGACCATTTCACGTCAACACCGGATTTCGAACATCATTCACGGCAATGGAACGTACGAGCGAGTAGCCAGTTCCAAAAATGATGATATCAAGTGGAACAACTTCGCCACTTTTRAGCTTGATGCCTTCCTCTACGACAGAGTCTATGGCATCCCATTGTAGTGAGACATTTGGCCTATGCAGCGCTTTGAGATACCCAGGGTCTATGATTATTCGCTTGCAGCCCGGGGCTACAGGATAATGKATTTAGCTTCAGAACCCCTTACAGCATAGGATTGACGCACCATAAGAGGGAATGAGCTTGTCTACGTATTCTTTTGGTGCTTTGTACTTGATGTATTGTGTGAGGGCCTGGATTCAATGGCGTAATCAGTCAAGGAACGGAAGGATATCAGCCAGGTGTTTACCTTTCTTGTCAACTCGATAAAATATTTGTTATTCTTGTTGAAGATGATGAAGTTGATATCAGCCTGGAGAAAACACGAGTCAGAACATGTGTMCWAGTTTATCARTGACGCCTCACCCTTAACATCAAGCAATTTCGATATAGCCTCATGACAAAGGGGACGTGGGCGAAGACCCACTTAGCCCAGGCAGGGTAACGCGCGTTTCTCTAACGTCAATTTCGTAAAGTCAGCCATCTTCTCGTTCTCCATCCCCACGACAAATGAAAGCCTACACACCCGAGGTGAATACCATTGAGGCGTTCTCGCGAAATTAATGACTTCTACAGACGGGTCCGCAGAAATTTCGGGAACAAACTGTGCACTGAAAACGCAAGCAAGTACAAAATTAAGATCAGCCCACTGTCCATTTCATCAGAAACGCCAGATCAGCATGAACGAGAAGAGTAATCGGTTGTAATCAAAGCACAGACGAGGATATTGAAACACTCACGCTGAACACCCGTTCCCAATCACACCGACCCTCTTGCCTTTGAGGTCCACGTCATGATTCCATTTCGCTGAATGGAACATGACGCCTTTAAAGGTCTCCAAACCCGGCACTGCGGGGTACCTGGGAGCTTGGAACCCCCCAAGTGCATAAAACATTACATTAGCTTCCACCCGCTCCTCCTCGCCTGACTGCGGGTTATGGACCACCACATCGTAGACTTGCCGCTTGCCATCCCAGGTGGCAAACTTCACAGGAGTGCTCAGCCTCGTGTGCTTCACTAAATCGTGTTTCCGCCAGAGCCCATCCCAGTAGTCACGCAGCTCGGGCTGGCTGGGATAACGCCTCTCCCAGTTGGGGTTCAGGTCGGTGGAGAGGCTATACCAGTGTCCTGGAACGTCCGATCCGCATCCCTGTAAAAAGCCCCAGACGTATCATCCCCAGCAGAGAACGGCGGGCGAATGGCAGGGYGTCCRATGCGAACCCAGTTGCGTCATCGGGGGATAGATGCAATCCGGAGCAGACAAACAGACGGAAGAGAAGGCAATTCAATAGCCACGTCCGTCAAAACGAAATGGCCGGTCGGGAGAAGAGGGGCAGAACCAATTGCCACCAAGGGTACACAATAAGAAACGATGCTCCAGTCAGCTGGTGGTACTTCCGAGAAGAGGGACCTGCTGCGTACTGGGTATGTATTGTCCTGTGATAAAGAGRRGGTGGAGTGATTAGCTTTCAGTCGTTCGATCAGACAGAAGCAGAGGAGGAAGATCATATTGACCCGGCCCCCAAAATGCTCTCATGGAGGTGACTGTGTAACAAAAAAAGAAGTCTACGCAGATAAATATAACTCACTCTCCAAGTCCCACCGACGGAGTCCGCTTTTTCAAAGATCTAAAGAAGGTTCACAGTCAGTCTCAGTAATCGGACTCTCTAAGGGCTTGACTTGCGACCCTGAACAAACAAACAGACGTACTGTGAAATTATGAAAATTGAGCTGTCGTTTCAGCTGAATCGCAGTTGCAATACCAGCAACCCTGGATAGAAAGAAGTGTCAGCTTCGACTCTCGCGAGAACATCGTGTAAAGAAGCATGAAAAAAGAAGTGGGGTGGATTTGCTGACTGTCGACGTGCATGTCGACGCTGCGCAACAAGACATGAGGGCACCGTTCGCATTTACAGTTTGCAAGCCTGAGCAAACGGGCAGGTGCGGCCCACCAGCAAACGCGGGCTTAGGGAGGAAGCAAGTCTTGCGTTCAAGACGGGCGAAGCGCCTTCCAGATCACACGCGACACATGACTGCAAGGCCATAAACATTGCGAGGTCCGAGGACCTACAAAGTACGCACCCTGCGCCAACAATCACGATATGAGGTTCATCGGAGCTTCCTCTCTTGAAAGAACTGTTCGATTTTGTAGTCATCGGTAATATACTCTTTGACGCGAAAATTGCACTGAATTCGTGTTGGTATGTCGCCTGGCAAGCCTAGCTCCAGTGTAGCTTTCCTAGAGCCAAAATGTCTCCAAGAAAACCCGAATATTAGAAGGATGGATCCGAGCAGAAGAAACAGAGAACTAGAGACTGCGCAAAGGTATGAGGAGAGGACTGCTGGCAAAAAGATACCATTTTGGACATATGATCACTGCTGGCACTCATTTCTGCTCGGCATTCACGGTTGAACGGCCCTACAGGGCGCTTACGATAACCGATACCCCATATATCCGACATTCTACCTGGTGCAAGCCTCGAGGCGACTAGAACCAAGCCGGCAGTCTGAAGAACGATTTGTAGAACCATCGATACGGTAAAACTGTAATACATCTTTTAAACTTCAGAAGCCAAAGCGCAGTAGTAATAATAAGAGGGTCGTGGAAGAGCGAACGAACTAACAAACGTGCGATCGATAAGGGGGTAACGCGGTAACGAGAGAGCCAACTTGGAGGAGTTGAAGTCTCCAAGGCTTTTGATCACGGTAGTATAGGTAGGGTTGGGAGAAGGCAAAGTCGAAAAAGGGGAGAGAGGAGAGGGGTGTGAATGCTGATGGTGCTGCTATCGAAAGCACCCGTATGCATCAAAAGTTGGGTTAAGATGGTCGAAAACAGGGACATGGCGGGTAGAGAGGCGATAAGCATGACGGAACAGACAAAATTATACTCATACAATCCAACAAACAAACTAAAGCCACAAAGGGCAATAGACATAGGAATCATCCCGTGTCCCAGAGCCCATGTGGCCATAAAGGGTATGATAAAATACTCATCAGCGAAACTCGAAGCTCGAGGTAGTTCGCTCCGGTACATGCGTCAAGGACAATTGCTGATATCTAGAAAGGGTTGAAAGAAGCGATTAGGAAAGACGCCACAGACAGAGCAGAAAGGGCAGGCAGAAGATCAGAAGCCATAGAAAGACTTCAAAGATGTTCAAAAATGATAAGAAAACTCACGGCTCAGAGTTCTGGTGGTAATAGAACCCACTCATAGTAGCCACCGGCGGGGCCCTAGGTGCGGCGGAGGGACTGCGGCGTCTCGCGCTGGATGCCCTACGTCGACGGGACTGGAACGACGAATCGGACTTGTGCGCGGTGGGTGCAGTCCCCAACGATTCATCCATCTCGTCAGCCTCGGCTACCGTGGTATGCGATTGCGAGTTGAAGTCCACGCAGACGTAGTAGAAACCTAGAAAGCACTCCAATTAGTAAACGAACAACAGTAGAACAATGCAGCCCGGTCCTGCGACGTAAGATCGAGACTCGAGGCCCAGAAATGCTCACCAGCAAAGCTCGCCCCACTGATATCTTGTACCCTATGGTCCGGAACCAAGAACTTCTCCTTCCACCTCATGAACACTGCGCCTCGATCTCTATCATCAATAGTCATATGTGGTTTCCTCGCTTCTCCTTTGACATGCTTGAAAGCCGGGAATCTAGCCCAATGGACCATATCCTCATGTTCCGTCGCTCCCCAGTTCTGCGTCAAGAACCCATACCGACTCCCGATGATCTCGGCGTCGAAATAGGTCGTCAGTTCGGGCCAATCGTCAGTCAGACCTCGAATCCGGAGGTAGCCACACAAGAAGGAGGAGGAGAAATCGACRTCCTAGAGGTTTCATCCGRCATGTAGAGAGAAGTGGGGAAGTAGAAAACTTGAGAGCCTGAGACACTTTGACGACGAATCGGATACGTACAACGATGGTGACGTTCACCTCATAGCTATTCCTCCCACTCTTCTGGGTCCCGTCAAAGGTAGCACCGGGATAAAGGCAGTGGTGGCCTTGTGATCGCACTCGCAGGCGAGTGATATCGGCCAAGGGGTCGAGATGTGGCTGTGGCCGCCAGTGATGTTGCTGAGGCCGTCGAATAACGGAGGGTGACAGGGCCGACGACGGAGACGTTGTCGACAGTACGAGGCCACCGCTANNNTTTGCCACCAATACGGTCGCTTGTGAGCTGCTGGCAGACCGTGACGAGGATGGATGTTGTGACTGCTGGCTTGAGGGTAAAGCAACATGCGCGTCATGATAAGACGATACNNNGTCTTGACGACCACTACTGTTGACCGCCGATTGTACTGCCTGGCTCGGCGTCGCATTGCCCAGGGCGCTCTCGGATATGTGAGATGAAGTCTGAATCTCGGGGAGTCGCCTCGCGGCGACCTCGTGTGCCGGAGGTCGATTAGTGTGGTATGCATCGGGGCGGGRGGCTCGCTGTTCTTGCTGAGCAGCGACTAGATGGGGAGCTTGGCTCTGCTGCGGCTGGTGCTGTTGGCGAGGCGTCCTGATATGGTCGCGACATGTAGGGCACACAAGGGCATCGGCGTCTGGAAGAAAGACAGAACCGTGGTCGACGAGGGCGGATTGGCACAGCGAGCAGAACTTGATCTGCTGGGCGAGCTGTTCCTGCTGCTGATCGTGGGCGACGGCGACGGGATGTTCTGAAGGCATGTTTGGGAAGGGGTTGGTGTCGTGGGGGAAGAAGAAGTGAGGGTCCAGAAGAGGAAGGGCCGGGGGWGCACGTGGACAAAGCCTCCGCCTCCACAATAAACAAATCGAGATGCCACCTCCAACCCCATTTCCTTTGCCCCTCCTGACAKTTCARAATGGAGCTCCCAGACAGCCACTATCGCCCGTCAGTCGTGGCCACAGTCAACTGACCACATCCCACCKGCATGTGCCACTGCCAGWMYTCAATGAACCAGCATCATCTACTACTTCCGCACACCGAACGAAACATCATCATGGGGTCCGTGCACCCGGAACATTAACGAGACGTTACCCTACATTAAAACCAACATTAAGATCGTTACGGTACCGCAGANTAAACATAGAAAACCCAGTCCTCARTCCCTTCATTGTTTCAGCGAAGGGTCCGACTTGACCACCYCCACCGGCGAATCCCTAGCCGAAGTCGTAATTTCTGAGGCACTCTCCGCCAACCCACTGCTCTTCTCCTTGGCCCCATCACTCTCATCCACCTTCTCACGCCGGCTCTCGTCCAGCGCACTCCCCGCCGTCTGRGTTGGCGAAGAAGCGCCGCTCCCACTCTCCTCATCCCCAGCCTTCACAATGATCCGCTTGAGYGTGTACTTTTTCAARAACAAGACTGYAGATTGCACGCTTTGAGTCAAGCGTGCACGAAATGAATCAACYGCACTCACCCATGACAAAACTGAGGCCCACAACCGGCGTCGCCACAATCCATATCGTACTAATCGAGCGCGTATACGCCTCAATAATCGTTCTCCGCAATGTCGGATCCTGCATCGGGAAATGTCAACACAAACKAAACTTTAGATCCGAGTATCAGATAGGCGTCCGCTGACTGACCGTTATCGACTTGAGTTCATAGACGCTCTGGCTGAGCTCCGCCGGTTCCATACCGGACAAGAACGGTGGCAAATCGGGTATTTTGGCGAGTTTTTTCAGCAGAACCTACATAGCCCAGATACGTCAGTACCACAGCACTTTACGCGCGCAGCAAACGCCGCCAGCGGAACGGATACTTACACTTGAAAAGATCGTCTGSCCCACTGAGATGCCCACAGTGCCACCCAACGTCCTAAAACACCGGAGCCACATCGGGTCAACTAAAATGTTCCGCCACGGATACGAGTTGAGTGGAAATGACMTACCGAATAAACCCGAATGTCGCCGTACTTGTCGCCATGTCCTTTATCGGCATCGCAGCTTGCAGTCCAATAAGAGGCGTCTAAAGATTTATCGTCAGCGGATCAGCGTCAATCATTTCATATTACAGCGAAACTAGGCGCCCGCTCGGGGAGCGCCCATCTCCCAGGTAGAGCAGGGCAGCCCGGCCTGAATAWCTTACCTGGAATAGACAACCAAGCCCGAGTGCAGCAATCAGCGTRTAGATGACTTTCTCCGCGCTGTTGAATCACACGCAGTCGGTTAGCCAATCGTCGAAATCCAACGCCCGGGATGCGCAGCGCACTTACGTAGACGAACCACCGTCCAACATCGTCATCAGGCCCATGCCGATTGCGAACACAGCAAACGAAGCCCACATCATCTCTCGATATCTGCCAGTCCGAGTGACAATGATCCCAGCAACTGCAGACGTGAGCGCACATCCCAGCGAGTAGGGAAGCATCTCCACRCCGGCTTTCATCGCCGAAGCGCCGAGAACCTGATAGTAAAGAGGCAGATAGAAGGCGCCTGGAATATGGAAGTTAGTACACATTCCNTTTGTTCCGAAATGAAGCTGGACATGAATGCCGCCAGCTTACCTGCGAAGAAGGCAAAGGCGTGTAAAAAGGTAGTGATCAGAATGATGGTGGTCGTTCGGGTCTAGAGGGGCGTAAGTAGGAGTTAAGATGAGGAAACCCTTCAAATGATTAGTATCTTGCCTTGAACAACCGGGGGGGGTACAATTGGCGAACGTCCCGTGTAACACTCGTTGATCCCTCCAGAGACCAGGAGGACTCCTCCTACAACAATAAGAGCAATCGTCGAAGGTCGTTCCCCTGAAGAGGGTGGTTAGCTCCCTTGGGCTTGGTAGTTGAGCAAAACTTAACTTACATCCGGTTTCACTTTGATTCAAGCCTAACAAGAGGCATACCAGCCCTGCAACAATCAAAAAGAGCCCGGCAAAATCGAAATCTCGAACATGCTCTCGGAAAGTTCTTCCTTGATGAGGGTTGAGGTTCAGGAACCAGAACAGAATGCCCGCGGCTACACCTCCCGTTGGCCTAGAAAGTTTATGAGTATGTTTTTTCAATGGGGCAAACCCATTTATGATATGCTTACAGATTAATAAAGAAACACCTAGAAGAGAAGGTCGTCAGCATTGYGATTTAAACTTCAGACAACGGAGAGCCYACCATCTCCACGAAACATGATCCGTCAATGCCTGAGTGATGCGCGATGCAGCTGATTAGCGATACTGAAGGGTCCCCGGAGCCTCGACTCGCACTCACCCCACCCAGCAGTGGTCCGATGACRCTTGCAATCCCCCAAGTAGCGCCAATCAGTCCRCCGTACTTCCCACGACTACCGTAAAGAAGCGCCAAAGATT
>JANBPK010000708.1:69389-82601 GCA_027579435.1 Candolleomyces eurysporus | reverse complement strand
CGGCGGCACGGAAAGAAAACAGCCGCGTGGTCAGCAACTCACTCATCAAATGAAGGGGTGCCGGTACGAACGGCCGCCTGTGAAGGGCNACTCACTCCTCTAGAGACACGATGTCGCTGATTGTAATGTTAACCTAAATGAAGGTACATTAGTACTACGATAGAGGGGAGATAGTAATTGGACTTACTAATTGGATGATCCCTCCGCCTCCAATCCCTTGGACTGCTCGTGCAATGATGAGCCAGACCNNTGTACGTAGTGGCCGGCATGAGTGCCAAGAAGACATACATGGCCGGCCGAAAATAGCTTACCATAGTTTGTGCRGCCCCACATAGCGCTGAACCAATCTRGTCGAGTCATGTTAGGATTCGTGCTGCCGCAGTCCATCCTCGACGTACCAGGAAGCAGATGATTGAGGCGTATAGGATAGGCTTTCTCCCTATGAGATCCGAGAGCTTGCCGTACAACGGGGTGAGACTGAGAACTCTCGTTAGKRATACCGTAATCTCTGARGGCACCAGAACGACCAACCTCGCTCCAGCGAGCATGTAAGATCTAAAGCCATAGAATCAGCGAGCACGTCTTCGGAAGCTAGCCGGTGATACACACGTTCCCACCCAACTGTACAGATTCCCCCCACCCAGATCGTGGACGATTGTAGGCAGCGCCGTAGCGATGATAGTCTGTGGTAAAGAGTTGAGGCGCGTGCGCGTTAAGAGGTCGCAACGAGGACGCACCTGGTCAAGTGCAGCCAGGAAGATACATGCCATAAACCCGGTGAATACCTGAATGACGTCTGTTAGAGTTTGACAGAAACTTTGTTACGACGACGGACCAGGAGTATATTGTTCTCTGGGAGGACATGCTTTTCCTCGGTTTTCCATGACGCTCCCGGTGACGCTTTCGCGACTTTGACTTTGACTTGTTCCTTGGAGGACGTCACTTCTATCTCTTCGACCTTTTCGTTGACTTTCTCCATGGTCGTAAAACGTTAGGGGTAACGAGGAGAAGAGAAACAAGGTGATGGGTTGAACGAGACCTAGACCCAAGGGAAGGAAAGATGTCGGCCTGCGGCAAATAAGTAGCTTTATACCATGGACATTTGGAGAAGGTGCCGCGAAATGCCACAAGTTCCGTGCCCAAATTTTAGAAAGAGTTGCTCATTGGTTCTTCGTGCCGTCATGCCGCGCGGGTGCCTGGTCAATGCTCTCCAATCCCAATGACAAACCGGCATCCCAAATGACCCTGCAGGGTCACTTGGTTGCCAGGCGAGGATGCCATCGACAACCTAATATACTAGCAGGTTTGTATGCATGATGAATGGACGAGTATGCATAGCGGCCTCGATGGGGCATTTCCTCGGATGCTTGAGATCGCAGCGGTCATTAGCTTCTCTGTCGATTGATATGTTTTTGTCCCATGGCCAGCCAGCCAGCTATTCCTGGAGACACCAAAGATCTTGGCCTGGTCCCATCGTGGCCCTTTGCCTTGGACTTGAATCATGAAATCGATATAGTATGACTGGCAAAAGCAAGCTGTGAAAGAACAAATCGGAGCCGGCGAAGAATTGCTGTTTCGGGAATCGCCAGAGAACCTTATCTAACTCAGCTCCGTCAGTTTTCTCTTTCACAGTTTTCTCCTTCTTTCTCCTTCCACCACCGTCTTTGCCACACATATAGTCATGACTGAAGCTGCTCCCCAGGCTGTACCGAACGTACCGACCTTCAAGCTCGTTCTTGGTGCGTGTCCAAAAATATTCATCGTTGCTCGTCGTTTAACGCGATCTGCTCGCTTTTCTTTGATCGATGTGCGATTCGCGCCCAATTCTCGTTCGCCGCCCTTCAAATCCACCCGGTACTCCTTGGATCTTCGCGATGGGCATCGGTAACGCGTAGTTGGCGATGGAGGAACCGGAAAGACCACTTTCGTCAAGGTATGTTGCTCAACTTCTGTGGCAACCATCAGTGCAGTGTTCTTGAAAAAGGCCTGCAAAGTTGCCACCCAGGCCACAGTTCTCTAGAAAACATTGTGTTGATCATTCATCGTACAGCGCCATCTCACTGGTGAATTCGAGAAGAAGTACATCGGTACGCCCACCGCGCCTGGCTCGCCAGACCAACAATATCGACTGATTCTTTCCACTACCAGCCACCCTCGGTGTAGAGGTCCATCCCCTCACTTTCTCCACCAACTTTGGCACCCTGTGCTTCAACGTCTGGGACACCGCTGGTCAGGAGAAGTTTGGTGGTCTCCGAGATGGTTACTACATTCAAGGCCAATGTGGTATCATCATGTTCGATGTTACCTCCCGTATCACCTACAAGAACGTCCCCAACTGGCACCGCGATCTTGAGCGCGTCTGCGAGAACATTCCTATCGTCCTTTGCGGAAACAAGGTCGATGTGAAGGTTGGTCAAACTTTAGCCGCGCAGCCAAACGTTGCTCATTCACGATCATTCATCGATCACAGGAGCGCAAGGTGAAGACCGGCGCTGTCACTTTCCACCGCAAGAAGAACCTCCAGTATTTCGAAATCTCCGCGAAGTCGAATTACAACTTCGAAAAGCCCTTCCTCTGGCTCGCCAGGAAACTTGTTGGGTATGTGGCGCTGCTTCGGACCTGGTCTGTGCCCACAGCACGCTGACTGACTCATCTTTACTACTACAGGGAGTCGTCCCTTGATTTCGTGGCTGCGCCCGCTTTGGCGCCCGCAGAAGTCGCAGTGGACCCTGCACTCATGGAACAATACCGACAAGAGTTGGCAGCGGTACGTTAATACTTCTCGAGTACCAATGTTCGTGGGTGCTAATTAACGTGCAGGCCGAGGCTGTTCCCTTGCCAGATGACGACGAAGATCTTTAAATGTTTTGCCTTTCACGCTTTCCCCATCCGCGCTCTGTTTTTTTAACTTGCCCCTATGTGACTCTTCCAGACGATACATACATCTACAGCTTTCGAGCAAATGACCAATGCATTTTGTACACCTTTTTCTTCCATTGGAACGAACTGCCGACCATCGATTAGGTTGCGAGATCGAAAGCGCCAAATCTGAGATCACTACTATGCAGGCAATTTTTCTACGATGCTACAAAGAAACATCCCATCTTTCTCTCGCTCAACTCTAGTCTCAAAGCCAACTGTTGGAATGCATTTAACTTGAGCCACTGGCCGTCCTCCTGAAAGATATTCTGTTTTTCCTCGTCAGAGAACATACAAAACTGCACAAGGTCGGCGTCTTCTCGGATCCCAACTGTTGCAAGGACTGGAATCAGCTCCGCAAGGCCTAGATGGTGTAAAAGACGCATAACGCTGTCAGAAACCCTAGTTAAATCGACCCCCGAATGGGTTGGGCAGGTGTAATTGACCCATGGGGTGGGCGTGCTTTCGAGGACGGTCAAGTTCATGGTAAAAYTTTTTGCAGTGGCCTTGCAAGGGGGTGAAGACGTTGGGGGATGTTTGGTGGGATGCTGCTACAAGTAACAAACAGTGACGGCGAGTTGAGCATGAGCCAAAAGAACCAAGCAAGCGAAAAAAACGTACGACCGCATGCATCTGGCTCACACCGAGATGGTCGTCGAGTGGCCTGTTGCCGCATTTGCGGGCAAGTCGTTTGAGGATGAACCTGACAGGCCAGTTGTTCTCGTAAAGCTCGAGGGCCTGTTTATCTTTGCATATCTACAAAAGAGATGCAANGTTCGATGAGAAATGACGACGATGAATGATAGAGACCCTGGAGAGAACACAACGAACCTCAGCCACAGTTTTCTCAAACAACTCCTTTGTAGGATGATATGTCGATAAATACTCGAAGCCTAGAATGTTTGTTAAGGCCTAGCAGTAAACACGGATACAACGTTAGAGAGAAATGGACATGCATCGAAAGACCAAAACTGACGTACTACGAGCTCGTCAAACAACTCTCGACTATTGGGTCCCTCCAAGCACAAAGCGCGAAAGAGCATATCATCAGTTTTGACCGGATCCGTCAACATCTCTTCATCTTCCGGAGTTGGTTGCTGAACTCGAAAGGCTCCGGTATATGGAGGAGGGGGAGTGGGAAGCGAGGTTTCAGGCTCCTGCCSGACATCYTCTCCACYAACCCCACCGCACTCCCTCCCTTGACTGCCATTGTCGCACTCTGGGGCGGCGGACCYCGAATCCTCTGGGGAGACGAGCCTATGTGCCAGTACTTCCTTTATAAAGGCGCTGGTATCAAGGGAGCCAATAAACGTCTTTTGTTCGCTAGGAGGCCATTCMAGAAACATTGCRAGATGGCGGTCTCCAATTAACCCCGCACTGAACAGGACTCGGAGGTGTTCGYTGTTATCCCCGACGATGGCTTGGATGCYCTTGCTATTACCCGCTAGATCTCGTGGAGGTGGGCGCCCGCATTCGAGGCAGCCCACGCGSACSGTRTCRAGAAGAGGTCCTTTGCTACTGTTCTATTTAGTTKATGTTGATACATATAGTCTCRTTTTCAATGACGGGCATGYAAGAAGTACAGGAAGGTACTGACCATCGCAGATCGACTCCATGGGACATCTGAGCAAGGGGCAGCGCCCAACTCATCGTCACTGGACTCCTCTTCAACCGGCTGCGATGTCTGGCTCGGAATTGGGGCAGGATTCGGTGGTCCAGAGCTGCTTGCTGTTCGCTTCTTCCTGATATCAGGTGGGGGGAGGCCAATATACATCCTTCGGRACAGACCGCCAGGCTTTGGGTTCTGGAGTGAAGATGTAKCCGGTGGAATGGTTCGAACGGGGTATGCAGCTTGAGGAGTCRGAGGARYATGAAAATTACTTGGTAGGGTTCCAGAGTTCGAAGAGRTCGTCGACGAGCCATGGCCAGATTCCATGATGAAACTGAGYGTCGGTGCAGGATTTGTTGGAGGACGTGGGTCAGGGTTCTTCGTTGGTGCTTTGGGTTTTCGTCKACGCTTCCTCCGACCTCCAGAAGCCTGTCTGTTGGCYTGCTCCAGTGTGTTTCGGACTCGGCACTCATAGTACACCCGAATTGGCCAAAGGTTTTCGTATCTGTTGAGCCGAGGGTCACCCATTGCTATCTGTTTCACCAACTCTTAAGTACAAAGCTATAGAGGAAGAAGTCCGCAACTACGCACTCTCCGCATGCAGTCATTCCATAAAATAGGATCTAATTCATGAAGTTGCTTATTATGGGGCCGAAACGAGATAGTATGGATACAGAAGTATCTCTATGTAGGAGAGGGTCAATGATCCAACTCTCTGTAGASGAGTCAGCGACAAACCTGAAAATAGGTGAATTCATGCGCAGTATGAGTTATCTTCATGAAATCCCTCAAATCCCTAATTTGGTTGATTACAAGGCCTTCTGGCTCCGGAATAGTAGCAGTCATTCTCGTAGCGCGCGGAAACGGAGAGTCAAATGTTCTCTGCTTTTAAASCTTGGGTTCGGAAAAACAGTTGACTAGGGAGAGGGCTATCAGATTCATACTGCACAGAAATTCGATTTAAAGGAAGCTTCACATGGCAGAATCCAAGTTAACGAAGGGAACAAGTCCATAGGCAAAGATGTATTACAGCACAAAGTTGCGGTAAAGACTTTAGCAAAACCGATCGCTAGAATCCTCNNAGTCAGAACTCTGTTTGACACAATAACGACAAGGGAGATTTGAGATACCTCTTCAATTTCGAACGTCGTTCAAGGAGYGCTTCTGCGAGCCGTCCTTCCTTCTTCGCTCGTTTCAGCTAGTGATCAATTSGTGAGYAACTCTGATAGACAAGGCATCGWGTGAYAGAKTCCAACCTCTTTCTTGTCGTCCTTCGAGAGCACGGTACGCCCAGCGCCCCATGTCTGGTATAGTTTGCTGTGGAAAAACGGTTCAGCAACATTCCAATGGGYRGAGAGAGACRTGACATACTTCGCTGTCTCCTCGTCCGCCGCCGCSGGACCTGCCGCACCCTCCTTCTTCTTCTTCACCTCTTCATTTGCCTCCTTCTTGTACTTGTATTGTATCTTGACCCAGAACCGCTCTCGGAAACCGACTTCTTCRCTATCTCCCCGGAGCTGGAGAGCACCGCCAGCAACCTCGTCGACGCTGAGATACTTCTCATACATGTTCATAAAGGCCACCATTCCGTCTGRGAAGACCACGGGTGTCCATTCTTCCTGCGGCCCTCGAGCATCTCGGTCGGCGGAAACGAGTCCGAACTTGTCACAGGACAGGAATTTCCCTTCACCCGTACCCGTTCGAATGTTGATTGTCGGAGAACCTGCTATTCTCGTTACCACCCACACCTGAGCGACGTCCGTTGGTGTTCGGTCTAGCAGCTTTATTGGCTCGCCGTCTGCACTGTCATCCTTGTCCACCGAGTATAGGACAATTTTGCCGGAAGTTGCATTGTAGTTGATAGTTATTGGAGATGGATCTGAGGGGTGGAGGATGAAAGTTGGCCCTCGTATTTCGACTGCGTCATCTGGGACCACCCAGGTATCGYTATCTTCTTCGTCTCTTCGTTTGGAGGATCCTGAGCGCCCTTCGTCGTCGTCGTCACGCTTTCTCTTCTTCTTGGACTTTTCGCCCTTGAATTTGAGCTTGGATGGGCGGGCTTTAAGGTCAGACATGACGGGGAGGATGTAATAGGCGCTAAGCACTTCAAGGGAGGGAGATACCACGTGATGAGTCTGGCTGGGGTCGTGGGAATAGTCTGCTTTGGACACCACAGAATCTATCGTTCCTCATCGTGCAAGGCGCCCTCAAGACATTCCTCGACAAAAATGAAGTACAACGCCGGTATGTATCGCTGCTACGCCGTCTAGAGAGGTCATCCTGCGTCGATGTCGAAGTTCTGGTGGAATTTGGTGGAGATCTGGGCTGGATGGGTGGTTAGATGACTGGATGACCTTTGCCGGCCTAAAAATTGGTCGAACGACGAGACTAATTTGCRTCCTCGACAGACGTTTCCTCCTCAAGGCGCAAGTCGCGCAAGGCGCACTTCTCGGCCCCCTCCTCCATCCGCCGCAAGATCATGTCCTCTGCCCTCTCGAGAGAACTCCGCACCAAGCACAACGTATGTCAGGTCAATTTMTGGGACTGTGGGCATCCCTGACATCTGCGTTTCTTAGACCCGTTCACTACCCATCCGCAAAGACGACGAGGTCCGAATTGTTCGAGGAAAGTTCAAGGGTCGTGAGGGCAAGGTCCTGCAGGTGTACCGCAAGAAGTGGGTTATCCATGTTGACCGTGTGCAACGGGACAAGTCGAACGGCGCCAGCTCTCCCATTGGCATCCACCCCAGCAATGTTGTTATCATCAACATCAAGCTGGACAAGGATCGGTGAGCCTTGCGGATTTTCAAAGCGTGTTGGGGTTTGATTAACGSATTTTTAGCCGGGCTATCCTGGACAGGAAGGACAGGAATAAGTCTGCGGCAGCCCCTGGAGGCGAAGTTGAGAACGTTGACGTATGTTCTCTCRTTTATTTATCATCAAGAAAGTCCTAACGCTTTTCTCAGTAATTCTCTCCCATCCTCCGCTGTCAACCCCTGCAAAACCTATGTAATCATGCGTAGCGCTAGCATCATCGCGATATGTTGTATGCTCTTTTACCTTCCTGCAACTATGACAAGTGCATCTCCCNGRCCCGTCTTGATATCAGTGAGGCAAGTGTATTGAAGGGACTGCAGATGAAACAGAAGTGTAGGGAGGTAGACATTACGACTAAAATATAACATCCTCGTCTTTACTCCTCAGYAGATCAGTTGAGGTTTCGTCGTCCCCCAAAGCGACGTCAACTGCTGTCCGCTCCTCGTTCTGGGCTTTCTGCTGAGCTTCGCGGGCTGCTGTGTCCCGTTTCTTCTTCGCCTGCACYTTCTTCAATCTGCGCAGGGTTAGGATCGGTGCGACTTGTTTTGATTGGGGGAGATACCTACCTGAAGAATTCCTCTCGGTCCATCTCGTCCAATTCGCTCATGATATATTTAATGGTGTTATCGAGACGAGGAATAACGACATGTTCAATTGCGTTGACTCGACGGTTTGTGGCYCGAATMACTTCATCAAGAATGGTGAACGCTGTTTGCAGCGATGCCAATTCGACYAGGGTTTCAAGTGCTTTGGCGTAGACTTCTTTCGCTTTCAAGATCTGCTGGCCTCCTCGTCCCAGGCCAGTYAAATTAAAGTCTGGTGGATGCAAGTCAAAGTGAGATCATGCCGTTGAACTGGTAGAGAAGGACTTGGACGGACCTGATCCTGCAACRCGATCTGCCTCAAAGGCTGGCAGGACAACACCAGAAACGTTCTCCTGTCTGGTCTTCACTCTGAACGTTGCAAGCTTGGCTTGCTCCTGGACGAGATACGCAATATCTCCAGTCGCATAAGTGACCTCCGCCATCGAGAACGAGGCCACCTGCATCACTTTGCCCATCTTCCGCTTGGCCTACGAGTACTTGAGCTATTTGAACGCCCGGTTTGTGGGGTGTCAGTTTGCGAAAGAGCTCACCTCATCRACCTTGCGAAGGATGGCTCGGAATCGAGTGGTGAGGGCATCTCGCTTCTTGGCTAGCAAAGAGTGGCCTGTTTGTGCGCCTTTTAGYCGCAGCTTTGTGTTAGTCAAGGCCATTCGTGTCGCAAAGACATTTTCGCGAGCGCCAGAGCCCGACATGGTGACTGTGGAAGGGATATGGAGGAGGATGAGCAGAGAGGGACAGATTCGCTCATCATGGCGGCGTTACCTTCGATCCTTAGTGATCTGGCTGTAATGACAGCGGTCCCTTTCATCGGGGGCATAGCTCAGTTGGGAGAGCAGTAGACTGAAGTCATCACGTGATGTATTCTAAAGGTCCCGCGTTCGATCCGCGGTGCCCCCATCTTTTTGACTTTTCTTGCAGAGTTTTGTCCCTCCACACGATCCCCCGTTCCCTTTCAACTCAAGCCATTGTTCGTACGTTGGCMGAGGTACCTTCCCAAAAAGCTGGAGCATTTCTCTYATTTCATGTAAACAACTATTCCAATGTTATCTTCAATATTCCCCGAACCGTGTATGACCAGTAGCCTCCGCATGCGCCCTCGCTCCCTTTTCTCCCTTCAGGCCCTGGCCGCATTGCTAGATTGAGGTGTCAGGACTAACTAATCATTTACAGTTCAGCGGAAATCTCACCTCGCAACGAAGGTCAAAGGTAGCGGTGTTGGTGAACGCCTTCTTGGCGCGCAGACTATCGGCTAGTTTCTTTGCAGCGACCAAGATCGAATCGCTGTCGTCGCTTCCATCTTTCTGCAGTTTGCTTGAGCAAAAAGAAAAAGAGAGTCTGAATATATGCATGAGAACTTACAATTGGGAATAGCGTCTGGTGCCATTCATCAGGAGCTTCTTCCATAGGYGAGAAGGACAGTGCGTCGTAATGGATACCCGAATAGACGACCAGGGCCCGATTTCCAGTGGCAGGGCCGCTKTTCTCGTTTGGAGAGAATTTATCGATACGCCCTGTTTCAACGTCGATGCTGGCTATTTCGGTGTGRTAGTGTGARGCGAGGATKGCCAGTTCGATKGCACCACCCCAGGAAGAAGGTTTGGAGATGGTTTCGATGTATTTCGGTGGTGACATTCTATAAGTAGACGTGAAGAGATCGACGCTTAGWTCGTATGAGTGAAGGGATTGGYTTGCAGACKAACCCGAGGATTCCTTCATCGTATGTGATGGGATCCCCCTTGATCCCTTCAGCGACGGCTGGAAGATAATATGGTGGTCAGGCCCTCTCGAAGTGGGGCGAGGGAACGAACGTACTCTTGCGCAACTGCTGAGCCTTCGTCATGGATTGCTCGAATATGAGAGCCAAAGACGAGAAGAGGCAAGAGTTATCATCCGGGACGACCTGTAGCATCCAAATYAACTCGAAGAGCMCAACGATACGCATMSAGAAGCGCACCCTGTGAATCAAGTATCCCCCATCTACCTCAACAAATTCTTTCTTGTTCGAGCTACTCTGAGCAGGYTCTYGAGAAGCGGGTGCGGGTGCAGGTGGAGSAGCTGGTCTCGTCGCAGACCTCGGAGGGGATCGCGCTACTGCTCTAGCRCTCGATGTAGCAGCAGCAGACTCGGTTCCTCTGGACGAACTCGGAGCATCCTCTTGCACGATAAGCTGTTCCCCGCTCTTCAAATCCAAACTCGAAAGCGGCAGCTCAGGGACGAGCGTCAAAGGGCGCGGTGGGTATCCCGTCTTCACTAAATCCATCAATATGTAATAAATGATGAGTATCTATCTCATTGACGCTCATGAAGAATCGCACAGCTCTGACGAGATGGCAAGATCTCGGTCGCTTTGTATATTTCTTGCAGGAGGTCTTGGACGGTATAGTCTTCTTTATCGAGAGGTATCTGGATCGTTGAGACCCCTTTGGGGTGGCGAAGTCGGACTGGGGCCATGGCTGGCAGGCGGGTGGGGTGGAAAAGGCAACRCCGACGAAATCGATCACAAGTGCCCGCGTCCGCGTCATAGGCGTCTGTATTTGGGAAGTTCCATCTATGGTGATTCAACTGACATCATTGTCTAGCGCCTTTGACCTCACAAAAAGGTCAGTTTATGTGGGGCACCAGGAAACATACGTATTKTCATTTGGATCGGGTCGTTTGGTCGCTGGAGCCGTCGTAATGAATTTCAAAGTAAGACGTCATTGACCCCACCAAGTTGGCATCGAAATTTGGTATTTAAGACAGGCTGAATTGGCCTCTCAAAAGCATCAACTTTCCTCACAACATCCACACAACCCACACAACTTTTAACACCACCTMYAACTTTTCATAATGTCTGACACTGGTCGTCAATCTTTCACCGACAAGGCTGGCTCTGCCWTGAAGGTGCGGTTGAYMATAATACCCTCCTTCCATACYACTGACCYCCNTTTTTTCCCTTTGYACTAGCCCGACTCCCAGAAGGGTGTCTTCGAACAARCCGGTGACCACCTCAAGGGAACCAGCGACTCTGTTGCTTCRACCTTGCAGCCTCAGGTAAGCCGCACTACTSGCCAGCCYTGGACTTTTTTCNTTCTAACACGTTCTCTATAGGGCGAGAAGTCTACCTCCCAGAAGATGGGYGATACCTTCAGCTCCAACTCCAACGAGAACCAYGAATCCGTGATGGATAAGACCAAGAACGCCCTGGGCCTCGGCAACAAGTAAATCGCTCGAGTTTGAATAACMATTGTATTACTATAATTTGCGGTGTCTAATGTGATMCGWACGTGTAACGATTACYGAGGATGTGAAGCATGAGAACGAGAGTTATGGATAAAGAGGGAGTGGCAGTAATGTGAAGCATTGGTGTGAGATAAAGACGAACCGCAAGGGATCTATGACGGAACAGGAACTTTGTCGGGTGTCTTCGTGCTCTCTGCTATCGTGCCCTGAGGTGCTTTGAGAGGTGCTTTGAGAGACGCATCCTCCAGCCTGCGCCCAGTTTGGTCGGCCTCCATTTGSTTGACCAACTCTGCCCATTCRGCCTCGATATCGGCTTCGTCCACATTCTCGCCAACGCCGAGAGCAACATCTCCCCCAACGCGCACAGCATCGTCGATTTCTCGAGCGTCGGCGTTCGCCTCTGCCAATGCGTCCATAGTCTTGTCGATRTTCTCTCGCTGGAGGGATGGGTGCGAGAGAATGGCCTTTAGAGTCGCTGTTGACGATTCGTATGACTTCATGATCTATACACATTGTTGAGTAAAAAAATCARSCAGAGCTGGACAACWAYCCTGAACATACCTCTACATCCCCAGCAGCTGCCTCTACCGTGATCAAGGTAGACTCCAGGGTTGCCAATGATCCYAGACGTTTCGCAAGAACCTCTTGCAACTGTTTCCGCGATCGAATGTAGCTGAGAGCTAAAGGTTTTCGATCCTTTTGTAGCGCAGCAGCAGCCTTTTCTGTACACCTAGGAACAGATGAATTSAGTCACCAGTGATACGATTAAGGAGTCMGGTGCTTACTGATCGATCTTCTCTTGCACGGAATCAATCTGCAGGTGCATGCTGTGGACGGCGGTCTTGAGTTCCAAGATGCCTCTATCCACCGGTGTTATGTCGCGTTCCTCCGGTGCATCGTCTTCGTCCACAAACTTGATGACCTAGGGTAAAATTCGTCATGAAACGGCGTCAGAAACAGTTAGAGAAAGCATACCTCTTTGTCATACACCAAAAGCCCTCGATCCCTCTCCAAGAACCGTAATAAGACCTTGGCATCCTGCTCTTCCATCACCGCCCCCTCGGAGCTTCCCAGCGCAGTCGCAAATGTCCTTCTGAAACTCTCCAAGCTGTAAAGTCTGTCGGCAGGACCTCCCATTAGTTCCCTTTGCATATCAAGGATAGCCTCAGCCGCCTTGACCACGAGCGAGACGATGACATAGTCGCCGTGCCATGCTGTTCCCTTRTGGTGGTCCCGGCCACTCTGAGAACTTAACAGCCCTTCCTCCCCCACAATTCCCATTTGCTCTAATGCCCACCAGAGTGGCTTACCAACAACATAAGAGGCTATGCGGACGGGGAGCGAGTGTGTCGAGTATATAGATGCCTTGAGTGACATAAACTCGGAACGAGGGTAAAACGAGCGTGCACTGTGTAGCTCAAACTTTACTGGTCCAAATATTCGATTAGCACTTTTTACATTTACCAAAAYGAGTAGAYYTTGAACGCACGAGAACTGTCCCGAGAGCGAGTGGTTTGCCGACCTTGGGTATCTTCACCTGGTCGAGCAAGGTAGCATTCGCGTGCAGAATAAGCCGGCTCCGRAAGCTTTTCTTTGTATCATGCGGAGAGCCATATCGTTCAGCCTGGAACCCGGWCCCRGCAATTTCCTCCAGTGCTTTGCGCCACCAYTCGAYGTTGGCTTGGAAGGAGGCAGGGTTGGAGTGTTTCTGTCTRGAAAAGTCTGAGTATAGAGCCTGCAGACGTGTTGTAGATGTAGATGARAACGGTGAAAGAGCCAAGATAGCTGATGAAGCMGCGGGCGTTGGTGGGGTAGAGGAGGACATGGTGGTGGTAGAGGAMCGACGACCAYGGTGCCGCCTGGTCNTGGCCAATCAGAGACGCGTTGCGTCACGTGCTAAGATTTACTTCGAACCCNGTCAKTTGCTGACAAATCATTGGGTCTTCGTTCTGACRCGGACTGWCAGTCACTGACYTCCTCTGACCAAGTCTGACKAGYKWTGACTACAGCYACTAGTCATCCAGGTTCGTGGCTACCAATC